>CATIWC010000546.1:0-188671 GCA_948472305.1 Vicia faba | reverse complement strand
ATTATTTATAATAATAATAATAATATAATAATAATAATAATAATAATAATAATATAATAATAATAATATAATAATCTTGATAATAATAATAATAATAATAATAATAATAATAATAATAATAATAATAATGTTGACAACAATAATAATAATAATAACAATAATAATAATAATAATAATAATAATAATAATAATAATAATAATAATAATAATAACTTAAAAAATATTGAGAAATTAAATAAATCTCTAATAGTAAATGGACCAAAAACTTAGTTTTAAAAATCAATAAACTAAAAATTAATATTTTTCCAAATTCTGAAACTAAAATTATAATTATATTTTTTGTTTGTAGAAAAATTATTATCTCAAAAATCACTTGTAAGTACTTTTTCTAATATATTTTTTAATTATATAATAATATTTTCTTCAATATTATTTAGCCACTTAATACTCTAATCTTGTTTAGTTTCATTTGTGTACTATTTTTCTCTTTCATTGGTTTATATATTTAGCAGCAAAACGAAGCACTTGGATGATTTTCATTTGGACCGTATTCTGTTGATTCTCTCCTGCACGAGGACAAGTTAGGTGAGTTTTTAAGCAGAAAAAGAAAGTTACATAATAATTTTTAATTATTTTTTGGGACCTGTTTTGGTTTTACTTTGTATTCATTATCATCATGATGACGATGATATGATAGGACGGCAACTTTATAGTAATTTCTTCACACTTTATTTTCCTCTGTTGAACGCTGGGATTACTACTGTAACACTACTATTTACTCTAGTTTGTTTCTTGTGTCTTTGCCTAGTTTCAATCCACTTCTCTGCACCTGTTTTTACAATACAATATAATTGGTGACATGACATTATTTTGGTCTACACGTAAAACTACAGTAATATAAATATTATTTTTTAATACTATCTCTTTGGTGTAATTGGCTAAACACGTATTTTAGATTTTGTTCTCCAATTTTTAATGAATATTTATCTTTATATTTAGTAGTGGTGAAAATCACTCATGAAATATATCTAAGGTCATTGTTACCAACTGAGATAACGCCCTTATGAATGTGGTTGACACTGTTTCATTCGCCAACTGCATTACTTTGTCGGTATCATATAACAAAAAATGTGAGAGCACAGCTAAAACCTGCAGTTAGTTCATAATATATCCCGGGTGGGATTGAATTTCATATATCATGAAGTGAAACGATCAGAAACGACAGGGCCATATAGATTGAAGTGTGGGTGTACAATTAGAACAACTTACGGGTTTCCATGTGCATGTGTTATTTCTAAAAAAAATGAAGCTAAATTCTCCCATACGTATGGACGAGGTTTGCACTCATTGGAAAAGACTCTGTTTTGATGACTACGAGCCGACAAATGAAGCTACATCCAACATAACCATCACATCCGAGTTGGAAGTGATAATGGATGTAAAGCTAATGACTCTATGAAATTGCACATCAAAGAACTTTTGAGAAAAATCGCCTTTCCGGAAACCAAGGATTTGAAACCTCCATCGCAACCGGTAAAAATAAAAGGTGCGCCTAAAAAAGTGAAAAGTTCTCAGGGTGACTATTCAACAAAGCGGACTCCTTCTTACCATGAAGTTATTGATTTAATATTCCTGAATTCTCCAACCCCAAAATCCAAAGCAAGTGCTAACAAAAGAGCTCGCGTTTCTAAACCACATCATACACCGCCTATTATTAAACAACCACTGATTATCTACATTAACGAGATGCCACTTTTTATGCACAAACACATTAAACGAATCGTGGATGTGGGGAGTGATGGTAATTGCGGGTATCGTGTCGTTTCCGGGTTACTTGGTAAAGGAGAGGAAAATCACACTCTTGTGCGCCAAACACTTATTTCGGAGTTGATGATGCATAGTGAATTCTACACTCGCCTACATGTGACTACTGATAAATTTAATAAAGTTCATCATGCTCTTTTTCATAGTCTTACCTTCGCGCACCAGTTTCTAAGTGGACGAGCTTCCCTGAAATGAGTCTTCTTATAGCAATTGCATACGATAGGGTGTTGTCGTACCCCAAATTTGTCCTACCTCGATGATTTTATTTTTCGAGATTAAAATGGAAGAAATATTCAATTAAAGATGGTACAGCAGTATCTGATGGTCCATCTTTATTCGACTAGGGGGTGTACCTTAAATTCAGGAAAGCGGGACTTTCTAAATCAGAAAGACTCGTGTATCCGTGAACCCATTCGCGTGACATGTTGGCCAATGGCCCATGCAATTCAAAAATATAAAGTTATTTCAGAATAATAACTACCAAATAGTTGTTGTTATTGAAATTAAAATTGCTATTAAATAATAATTGATTTATTAAAGAAACTTAGTAAAAAGGGTGGGAGCAATTTACTTAGTTGGGCCGTTTCTAGTTTTCGTTGATAGCAAAAGAGGGATCTTGGTATTAAAAGTCCGTCAAAGTTCTTGGACATTCTTATTTGAACATTTGTTTGATTGTTTTTTAATATAAGGCCCAATAATATTTTTTTGCCGTTTTTAAGAGAGTGATGTGTTTATCAAGTTAACTAAACCCATTGAGTCTTATTCTTATTTTAAAAAGAAAGATTGTTTATTATTATTATGAATAAATAAATAATGTTTGGAATGAAACATTTTCTTTTTTACAATAATGTTTTAAAGTTGGTTTAGTTATTAAAAAAATAATATAGCGTTGGACTGATGGCCAATTGGGATTGGTTTAAGAGAATTGTTTTTTTGCTGTAAATAAAAAAATGTGCTGGGTTGAAATAGGAATAATTAGTGCGAAGCCCATTGGATTGAAATGTGTTTTTTTTTGCTGTAATGAAAAGGGAAACAACAACTGTACAAATCAAGCCTAAATTAGCGCATATTGTTGCTTCTTTAAAGCTACTGTAGAGATTATTACAAAAACAAATCTGTATTTCAACCAAATCCAGAAAAATCAGTGAACATTCAAAACCAGAATGTACAATACAAGCAGAACCGTCATTTACAGCCAACAGAATCCAAGCTCTATTACAGTACAAAAATATAATTCTTCTGTAAAATCAAATCTTCAATTAAAATATTACAGAATCAATCTCCATTACAAAACAAATCAATACTATATCAATTACAATATTTTCTCAATCAAATAAATCACAATCCCTAATTCAAAGGCAAATTCTAAAAACCTAATTCCTAAACCTATATATACAAATAATAGAAAATTGAGAAAGAGGAGAGGACTTGGTACAGAGACGGAAAAAAAGAGCACAGAGGCGGGAAGATAGAAGGAGAAAATACTAAAATTGCGAACAACAATAGTACAGAGGAGAGGGGGATTACTGAAGAGCACGGAGCCCGTGTTGAAGACGAAGGAACGGTTGGGGTTTCAACCTCTGAAACCCTAACCGTGTGTGCCGCTGAGCAATCTTTCTTGCCGCCACGCCTTACCGCCATCGGCCACCACCGAAACCTGTGAATCGTAAAAATAGAAGGAGATCAGAATAAAAGCAATAAAAAAAAAGCTCAGAAGCTGGAATCGCGAAAGGGTAAAGACGCTTAGCTTTCATTCATTGATAATTCTTATTTTTGGTTGGGGTTTTGTTAGGGGTTACGATGAAGAGATTGGGTTTGATGATAGTTAAGCCGCCGTCGCGATTTTGTTAGGGTTAAGGAAGAAGAAAATTAGGGTAAGGCGAGAGAGACATAAGAGGATAAAAGTTTTATGTAGGAATTGAAAATGAATTGTACAAAAAATGAAAAAACATAAGTTATATTCTGTTTCAATCTCATGCACGCGCGTACACTATAATAACCACGTTCCCTTAAATTCAACCGTGTGATCTTGATTGGACGGATGTAAGGCCAAGTCCCACAGTACTTCCATACTCCCTTACCTCATACGATCCGACTGGCTCCTTGCATTACCGTTTGGGCCTAGGCCCGTCTACTTTTCACACACCCCTCTTTACTGAATTGCTAAAACGCAAAATAATTGACACCCCCTTTAGAATTTCCCTTTTGGGCCAAGCCTAACCTGACTATTAGCACCCCCTAGTTTTACTTATCAACTAATACTGCACCCCTGGTAATTAACTATTTCCTACATTTTTATTATAATTACTATATTTTAATTTTATTCCCTTATTATTATTTATTATAATTATTAGCTACTAATTTTATTTTCTTATTTTTTACAAATATTATTTATTTCTTATTTTTGTATATATTATTATCATAATTCCTTCTTTTATGTAAATATTATTATTCTTATTATTAATTATTAATACTAATATATTTTATTTACTATTTAAATATTACTGTATTATCATCCAAATCATTTTTATATCAAAATTGCATATATTATTTTACATATTATTTGCATTAAATTCTTTTTTTAATCATGTATTAATCAAGATATTTTTGCAGACAATACGATTAAAAAACACGCAACAAACAACAAACTATTTTTCGCAATCAACTGAACTAACCAACTGTTTTTGCAAAAGGGTTTCAAACAGATGTTGACTTATCGCGCATTTAGTCAAAATCTCCGCAATCACCACTCCCGACCTAAGTGCGAGGTGATTCAAAATATATTTGCAAACCCCTAAAAACACCAACCCCATACGAACTACGAATTGAGACTCTGATTCCTCATAACAGGATACGTAGACATATGATCAAAAATCGTAATGAGTTCCCCTATTAAAAAACCAAGACACTTTTCCCCTATAAAAATATTTAAACCCTTTCCCCTAATTAAAATTTAAAACCCTATTTTACCCGAACCTAAACCTAAAACCTAGTATCCTTGTGAACAAGGTAGATGAAAGGTGCCTAACACCTTCCTTTCGTCTAATGAAGTATGAAACCTAGAATCTCTGTCTGTAAATTAGGGCTTCCTATTAGATGCCCTTCCCTAGGATAAAAACTAATAGTGGCGAATCTGATTAAAAAACCAGTCGCTACATCTGGCGACTATGCTGGGGACGCTTAACCCTAGGTTTTTAGGTTTTTTGCTTTAATTTATTTATTTAATTACTGTCTCTTTTATCATTATATATTTACTGCGTGGCGGGAATTTCTATCTCAAAAATATTTTCAATATAACCCTTAGAAAGAAGGTTCGTCTATTAGCTTAGGGGGTACATCATCCCTGCGAGTTTATGTGACAACTTCGCCTAGAGTCGGTGAACTTCCGAAAAAGGAATACTTATCGAGAGATATCCTCTTGACGAATAGAACTTTGGAAGATCACCCATGACTCTTTGTAACGCCCTTAACCTAAAATATCATGACGAGATATTTCACGACTTTGAGATGGAAGTTTTGATCCGTAAATAGGCTCAACCTAAGAGAGGCCCTTGTGCCTTTTCCCTCTGGTGTTATTCATGATACCCTTAAGGAAACCACCTTCTGGGAGAGTAGACTAACCATAGGTCAAAATTAAGGAAGCTACCTTCTAAGGGTACTTATCACAAAACCCCGTCACTGAACCATACATCCCTACCTTATAGGAGTATTCATTACAAAAATCATGTCATTCAACCCTACACCTATGCATTCATACATTTCATATATTCGTCATACATTTAATATATTCATCACTTGTTTCTTTCTATTTGTCTTATTCACATGGGGTATAAAAGATAATAATAAACTCAAGATCTCAATGTCTGTCTTTAAAAATGGATACCGAAGGAAACAACTTGTCCGCGTCAGTGCGCCAAACATGTCTGAAATCAAATCCACAAAAGGGAAATAATATGCTGAAGACTTTCTCAAGCTTTGTCAAGCAAAGGTGGGTGGTTTCAAGAGCAGATATCTGCAGGCACACCTAGAAGACTTATTTCCCTTTGCTTGATTTCACGCAAATAAAATTTCAATTTAAAGTTGTAATATTTTTCAATATCTGAATTATGTTACCTTCAGTAAAGGCATTTTTGTTTCCATATCTCATTGGCGTATCTATTTTAAAGCTAGTCACCAAGTAAAATAATAAGCAAAAGACAAATACATACCCAAGTGAATAAGACATTCAAAATAAGTAACCATTTCATATTCATTCACATGCATGCATTCATAAACACCTGCATATCATATACAAACTCATTTTTCAAAAACGTCTCTCCAGTTGAACCATTGGTAGAAGAAGATATCCACCTCCTTGGCCTCCATATCAAACAAAGGCCTATCAACAAAAAACAATGGAGAAAATCAAGGAAACTCAGGAGGCATTCAAAGAGGATCTCGACCAAGTAAAGGGGGATGTCACTTCAATGAAAGGAGATCTGAGTAAAGTTCTCCTAACTTTGAAGAACATCATTGAAAGGAAAGACCAAACTCCCAGGGTAGCTTTCGAGGAGGTAGCCCAAACTATTGGTGCATCAAGCGGCCACCAACCAAGGAAAGAGCCAGAAGCAAGACTCCAGAAGTCCGTCATATCCCAACAAGAAGTTGAAACTGAAGGGTTTGTCCTACCGCCACCAAAAGCAGGGGAATCACATACCCTATAGATTCTAACCAATAATGCAGACAACTACTTAGACCTGCAATACAGAGACCATGGCCCAGAGGATGTCAACCAAGCACCCTCAAAGATGCCTGGTACTTATGTTGTTGATAATCCACTGGTAATAAATCATTATAAAGCTCTGGAGGAAAGATTAAAAGCCGTGGGGGGGTTTTGACGCTTTCGAAGTAGACGCTCTCGAAATGGGCCTAGTTCCTGATGTGGTGATTCCACCAAAGTTCAAAGTACTTAACTTTGAAAAATACAAGGGGCTCAATTGTCTAAGAAATCATCTTCGTATGTATTGTAGGAAGATGCACGCCCATGCCAACGATCAGAAGCTGATGATTCACTATTTTCAAGATAGCCTGAGTGGGGCATCGTCAGAGTGGTATATGCAATTAGAGAGAACGCATATTTGAACCTGGGAAGATATTGCTAATGCTTTTCTAAAGAATTACAAATATAACCTAGACACGACACCTACCTGCATGCAACTCCAGAACCTGTCCTAGAAGAAGGTTCTGGAGCTCACCAAACTGCTTCATGAAGATAAAAACCTGAATGCCTACATTTATCCAAAGAGGATACGTTCAGTCTTTTTGTCTTAGGAGTTTTGTTGTATTTTGTTTCTTTCATTGTAATCCCAAAGAGGCACGATGTACTCAAACTTGGTTTTATTAATATAACGTGTGTTATTTTTTGGTTTGAACAAATTTAAATCTCTAATTTCCTTGAAATCACTTGCATATTACATCTTCATTCATCATAACATCATACAGGTTTCTCATAACAGGTCTCCTTATCCTTCTACTGTTTATTTCAGTGAGATGGATGTTGAACAGACTGTGAGAGATCTCCAGGAGCAGAACGCCCAGTTTCAACAAATGCTCTTGGCTCTGACAAAAGGACAAGAGGAGTTGAAGACTCTACTGGCCAAAGAGAAGAAGAAGAAAGCAAAGAAGTCAACCGGTGTTGTGATCATGGGGAAAAGGTTTAAAGGACAAGCCAGACGAACTTTGGACTTTGCAACATCATCGGGTAAAGGAGATAATCAAACCCAGGAAGTGAGCAACGACCCAACATTCGAGGAAGAGGAAGAACCTGATTACTCTGAGGAGCAATATCCTCCTGCTGATGATAAATACAAACAGCTAGAGGATCTTTTGAATGCTATGGAGATTCAGAGGGTACCCGGTCTGGATTTTGAAGAATTAGGACTCATCTCAGGGGTTGTCATCCCACATAAATTCAAGGTCCCCACTTTCGCCAAATACGACGGGGCCTCTTGCCCAAAGCTACATCTAAGGTCATACGTCAGAAAGATTCAACCCCATACGGCTGACAAGAATCTGTGGGTACATTTCGTCCAAGAAAGCTTGTCTGGAACGCAGTTGGATTGGTTCTATCAATTGGAAGGGACCAATGTTTGCAATTGGGAGGATTTGGCCGCCGCTTTCTACAAACAATATCAGTACAATGCTGATTTAGCTCCAACTAGGATGCAATTGCAAGGCATGTCTATGGGAACAGGTGAAGGTTTCAAAACCTATGCTCAAAAATGGAGGGATCTCGCAGGCAAAGTCCAGCCCCCTCTATCTGACAAAGAATTAGTGGATATGTTCCTAGGCACTTTGTCAGGACCATTCTTCAACCACCTGATCGGGAGTTCCTCAGCTGGATTTACTGAATTAATCATGACTGGTGAGCGGGTCGAAGCCGGTATAAAAAGCGGCAAAATTCAAAGAGATGCATCCTCGAGCATGATGAAGAAACCCTTTGTTGGAAAGAAGGAGGTCAGTGCTGCATATGACTATAGGAATCAAAACAAAACTGACCGTCGCCCGACGGTAAGGGCTGTTATGATTTCTAATCTTGTGACAAATCAGTAGCGAAATTATCAGCACAAGCTAGAAGCGCCCATGAGACGATTTACCCGAATCAACATGACCATGTCTCAAGTTTTGCCACACCTTCTAAAGACCAATCTGGCAACTTTAAAAGAAGCTCCCAAGAACCCCAATACTGCTTCTCCTTGCTACAACCCGAACGCTCGATGTGCCTATCATTCTGAAAGCCCGGGTGTTATACCCCAAAATTTGCCCTCTCATTCTTCAGGAAATCATCCTGGATTCTCAGAGTTTCTCTTAAACAAGTCCAAGTCCTGAATTATCATTTATTCCCAAGCAAACCATTTACAAGAGCAAAATGATCACACAAGCTCTAAAGGCAAAGCTTTTACCTTGGAAAAATTAAATCCTAAACATTTGGAATTTTTCTCTAAAAATGTGTGTTTAAAAAAAATATAGCACTTTAGAACTTCTGAACCAACCTCCAGACAGAAACGGTCAAAAGTTGCAAGCTTGACTCAACGCAGTCAGAAGTTGGCTCTTCAGCAGCTACATCAACTCAGTTAGAGGTTGTAAACGTGGTTCAACACGTAATCTTCAAACAGAACATGGCTCTTTCAACAGTTACGCAAGTTCAGCCAGAGTTTGCTAGAGGAATGCAAAGAAAGCAAAAAAAGTCTGAAGGCTCCTTCAGAACATGCTGGAATCATAAGATGAAAGGGTCAGAAGAGTGGGTGTTACACTGACACAGAATCTCTAAGTCTAGGAGTCCCAGAAGAAAATCCAAGGAACGTGCTAGAAAGTCAGGAGAATCCTCAGAATTTGCTGAGACAGCAAGAGGCCAAGGTCAGAGCTTGGTTTACGTTGTTTTTGGTAAAGCAGAACTACTGGTTCAGGTTTTAGGGAATAATGCAAAATCTCCTATTACAAGATTTTTGATGTTGATAAATCTCATCACCATTTAATGCTCATTAATGCTCCCAACCACTCCTGAACATTCATCCAAGGGGTCTCTCCACGTGTGGCTTGGTAAACACCTTTATGCAGGTTTAGGCATGGGTCTATGCGCCACCCTTCACCTATAGAGGTCGCTTCTCCTCAATCCTTGCCTGCTGTTCCAGCCTAGGCTGAAAAGCTGTCCATTATCACAACTTTTCATGAACTTCTTTCAAAAAACAAGTGAACCTCTACTGCATAATATTGGCGCCTTTAACGTTCAAAAACCCACAAAGCCTTGCCTATAAATAGGACACCATTGTCCATCACAAAGAGGACGTGAAAAAATAGCCAGAAAAATTGAGAAGAAACAGAAAGCTCTGGTAAAGGAAACCTTGTGAAACTCTGCCAAAATCCCCAGTGTTTCATAACTTTGAACTTCCTACCTCCAAACTTCATTAATACCCAGTTTTCTTTGTGACTAAAGAACACCCTTTCAAGTATCTGACCATACATACACATATCTTCTCCATCCACCCATTCAGAAAAGAACCTGTCCAGAACGTCATATGAGCTAAAAGCTAGCTCCCACTCACATATTTTTTTTAACAGACAGGTAAGCACCTGCTGACTCTCATCACGCTGCTAAGCATCATCAGCTTTGCATGCTCAATAAACATAATGTTAATATCATGTTTCTGCTGTTTGCGTTCTGAGGATTTTCATACCTTAGAATGTTTAAGTAGGAAGTGAATCAGTGTAGAACCTGCTTGTGACCTTGTTGGTTCTGTCTCCTGAAACACCTTGACATTTGCTGAAGTTGTCCCAAACATGTTTTCTGTTTTGTGGAAAAATAACAAAACTGCAGATGTTCTGACTAGCACAGGGAGAAGCCAAGTGCTGACTTTGACGTTAGCACATATGAAGCCTGTTTTGCTGTCAATAACATCAGAACTTCTAAAGATTATTGTATTTCCAGCAGGGTCAGAACTTCTGATTTCCCCACTAACAAACTTTCGTCTTGCAGCGCATGTGGGTCAGAACTTCTGATTTTCCCACTAACAGGTTTCTGTTTTGCAGGTGCCAGAGTCAGAAGTTCTGACTCATACAGTTTCACCAAAAGGTTGATAATCTGGCAGCAGGCCTGAGTCAGAACTTCTGACTTCCTCTCAGCAGCGTGCTGGCTCTCTCTCTCTTTCTCTCTATCTTGCTTTTGTCATTTTCTTTTCTTATCTATTTTTCTAGTTGAACCACCCCATGTACAAATATGTATCCCCCACCCCCTAATTGTTGTAATAGCGTAGGATTTTACATTTCCGCTTTTTATTGCTTTCAAATATAATTGCTAGTAATTAGGATGTGTATGGCAAGATAAAATCAATGAAATAGAAAATCCTAATTCAAAGATAAACTCTTGTATGCAATAAAACACACTTGCATACAAACACCCCTGAAGGTATCTCCACTCGGTTGCCTAAATTTAAAATGGCCATGTTACGCATGCAAAGTATCTTGGTAAAACAAACAAAATCAAAAGATCATAGTCCCTCGATGACGCTATTCGAAGTTGCATTACAAAAATGATCTTAGTCCCTCAAAAAATGCTAAGATACTTTGCAAAATTGCTAATCATGGTCTATACGATGACCCGCGCCTGTCCCGTTAACATCCTAACACAAGGTTGTTCATCAAACACAATGGTGAAACAACACTGTTAAAAGGGTTAAAAACATAAGAAAGATCTTTGAGTAAATAGGGTAGACAACTCTTAGTTACTTGATCAAAAATCTTGCAAAACATCCTTGCCATTTTTCAAAACACACTCCACAACACAACTTCAAAAACAATTTCAAAACAACTTTCAAAACATTGAATTATCTTTTCAAAAAGACACACACCTTTGTATATATTCAAACAAGAATCATTACAAAGGTTGCCTAGACAAGGCATCTTTTTTAAAACATTTTCAAAACCACACACACAAAGCACCATTTCAAACAATTGAAAAGCAAAGGCAAGCGATCTAAGCAAATAACTAAGAGCCCGTGGATAACCATAGATAGAAAGGGTGCTAATACCTTCCCTTTCTATAATCTTCTCCTCGAACCCACGAAAACATCTCAAAGGTCTTTCCTGTGCTTTTTGACCTTTCCTTAGGATAAATAAAAAGTAGGTGGCGACTCTTGCTAAACCGAACATTTGCGAACACAAATGCAAAATCCCAAGTCAGTTCTCCCACTGTATCACAGAACTGGCGACTCTGCTGGGGACATAAGTTTAAAAGTGGAGTAACCTTAGGGCTTAAATCACCCTTTGCATGATCATTGTTTGCTTTGATTGCTTTACATATTGGTTCTCTTGTTTTGGGCTTGAAATCCTCCACCCGGATTTAGGAAACATTCATAGATAGCAATACGTTGTGGAAACTGTGCAGGGTATACCAACACGGTTGAAGCAATAGCTATATTAGTGCAACATATTTGTGAGTATCGGTAGCCTTTGAGTCAATCAAAGAGAATACGGGGCCGCTGAGTGATGTCATTAAGCACTAATGAACTAGAACCTTACTTGACCATCTTGGCCTTTCATTAGGGGTAGTGAGATGACCGGCTTTGGTGCAGTCTGAAGTTGGTAGATACTCGATACTACACTCATTGAGGGTTGTTTTCTTGGAATATTTTGGTCGCTAGTTAAGTGGCTAAACCAAAACAATGAACATAGAAAACAATCCAATGATATTGAGCTCCTTAGAACCCGGTTACTATTTATAGGACAGGTTTTGAGCCAACTAAACTCAAGAGGTTACTTACCTATGAAACCTCATGCAAGCCTGAAACTAGGGTATTGTGTGACTTGCTTATACATGTGTTTGTGCATACATCATGAACATCATAAAGCATCATATGCATCCACTAACCATCTCAAGGGTTTGGATCTTCATCTTTGTTCTTGTTTTGTAGGTCATGGAATCTCTTCGCAGGAAAACAATTCAAATCAACCTTGTGAGAATCCCTTCTCAACTCAAGGAGCTTACATCCAGGATTCTAGAGAATTCTCTCTTCAGTGAAAGACATGGTAGACTTCTCAACCTAGTCAACACCAGCATTGAAGAAGACATGGTGAAAGTGCTGTTCCAGTTCTTTGACCCCCTGCACCACTGTTTCACATTCCCTGATTACCAATTGGTGCCTACTTTGGAGGAATTTTCTCAACTCCTGAGAATTCCTATTCTTAATCAACTACCCTACAATGGTACAGAAAAAGATCCAAAGCCTGAAGATGTTGCTCAAGCATTACACTTGCAACCATCTGACATCAAGGGGCATTGGGAAACCAGAAGTGGTGTTAAGGGCTTCTTAGCAAAGTTTCTGTTTGAGAAGGCACAAGACTGTTGGAATTCTCTTGATCTACAAGCCTTTGAAGAGATTGTGGCACTCCTTATCTATGGGTTGGTCTTGTTCCCAAACCCTGACCAACTTATAGATGTGAATGCTGTCAAGATTTTCATATCTAAGAATCCCATACCTACATTGCTTGGGGACATCCTACACTCATTTTACACATGAACAATGAGGAAAAGAGGTGTTCTCATGTGCTGTACTCCTCTCCTAGCAAGGTGGTTTATTTCTCACCTTCCATAATCAGTTTTGAAGAATGAGCAGGGCTTAAGGTGGTCACAACGATTGATGACCCTCACACATTCTGATGTACATTGGTGTTCTCGGTCCAGAGAAAATATCATCATCATTGATCGTTGTGGAGAGTTCCCTAATGTCCCATTACTTGGCATTAGAGGAGGCATTACCTACAATCCCTGTCTAGCTTTGAGACAGTTTGGATATGTTCAGAGGGATGGCCCCCATGACATGCTGATTCCTGACCTAGTTTTTGACTTCGACAACGATGCACAAAGACTTCGCCAAAGGTTCAACAGAGCTTGGAGGATGCCTAACAAGGTGGATAGTAAGACACTGGGGCACAAGAATTCTATCCCCCTTGAGCCTTACCTCAAGTGGGTACGAACCCGCTCCCAGAATCTTATGATGCCATATCCTCACATTCTCCCTTTGATCAAAGAGCCTGTTAAGGAAGGAGAGGTTCCATACACCTACATCCTGACATGCCAACATCATGGGAGGAAATGCAAAAGAGTTGGATCCAACTCAAAGAAGAACGGGATACTTTTGAAACCAGCTTCTATGCCAGTGAGAAAAAGGTTTTAGAGCTCACCCGCCGACTTCACGAGGAGAAAACTCTCAACACCTACATCGCACCAAAAAGGATGCGAAATGTCTTTTTACATTAAGAATTTTGTAATATTTCACCCATGGGGCATTTATGTACTAACAATTTCTTCTTAATATGACGTGCGTTCTTTTTGTTTGCAACAAATTTGAATTTTTGAACCCTTGAATGCATTACATGAATAACATATCATTCATCATATGCATAAGCAGGTCTTCGAGCCAGGTTTCCTTATCTTTCTGCTATTTATTTCAGCAAGATGGATTTAGAGCAAACAGTGAAGGACCTACAAGCACAAAATTCACAATTTCAGCAACTCCTCATGACCTTGGCAAAGGGTCAAGAGGATCTCAAAGCTCTGCTAGAAAAGAATAAAGAGAAGAAAAAGAAAAAGAGACCGGGGGTAGACACTTTCGGAAGAAGGTTTGAGGGCGATGCTAGAAGGACTCTTGAGTTCCCTTCAACGTCTGACGAAGGGATTGGCAAGGGGAAAGGAGTTACTGTACCTTCTAAATCTGAGGTAGAAGAGGAGGAAGAGGAAGCAGACGAAGACTATTCCGAACAACAATATCCATCAGCAGATGACAAATATAAGAACCTTGAAGACAGATTGGCAGCTATGGAGTTGCAGAGGGTGCCCGGATTGGATTTTGAGGAACTGAGATTGGTAGCTGGGATTGTAATCCCTCCCAAATTCAAGGTGCCAATATTTGCCAAGTACGACGGTCTATCTTGCCCTAAGATACACTTGAGGTCGTATGTTAGAAATATCCAGCCATATTCATCCGATAAAGACCTCTGGGTGCACTTTTTTCAAGACAGCTTATCTGGCACTCAGTTAGATTGGTTTTATCAGCTCGAGAGATCAGAAGTTCATAATTGGGAAGACTTGGCAGCTGCTTTCTATCGTCAGTATCAGTACAATGCTGATTTGGCGCCTACCCGTACTCAGCTACAAAGTATGGGGATGGCTTCAAAAGAAGGGTTTAAGGAGTACGCCCAGAAGTGGCGCGATATGGATGGAAGGGTGCAACCACCACTATCAGATAAGGAACTAGTTGACATGTTTTTGGGGACCCTGTCTGGCCCTTTCTTCAAACATCTAATCAGAAGCTCTTCTGCGGGATTTACTGAGTTGATTTTGACCGGCGAGAGGGTGGAAGCCGGTATCAAAAATGGAAAGATTCAAAAGGATGCTTCCGCATCCACAGCTGCTAGAAAACCTTTCCCAGCCAAGAAGGAAGCATCTGCTGTATATACTCAGAAAAATCGGGAAAGAGAGAAACGTCAGCCAACAGTGGGGGCCGTATTAATATAGAAGTCCGCATCAGACCAGCTTAGAAATAGTCAATCGAGGAATGACCAGCCTAGAACTTATCAACAAAGGCCACCACTGCAGTTTACCCCAGTAAACATGACCCCTGCTCAAATCCTTCCACATCTCCTGAAGTTGAATCTTGCTAATTTAAAAGAGGCGCCAAAGAATGTAAATACCACCTCGCCATCCTACAACTCAAAAGCCAAGTGTGCTTACCATTCCGACATTATTGGGCACGATACCAATAATTGCTGGGCACTCAAGAATAAAATTCAGGACTTAATTGACGCCAAAGAGGTCGAATTTGATGCTCCTGAAAAGCCGAATGTTATATCTGCGCCGATGCCCAAGCACGGCCACAATGTGCATGTTGTTTTGGAAGATTTCCATGTTACTGATGTTGCTGATCTGTTGACTCCATTGTTAGTGATAAAAGAAAATTTGTTGAAAGGCGGGATCTTTCCTGGTTGTGATGAAGACTGCTGTTTTTGCTTGAACATTCAAGGTGATTGTCCAATGTTGAAGTCGGGTATCTAACGCCTGATGGATACTCAAGAAATACTTTTCCAGAAAACCCCTGTTAACACTTCCAATCCGATTACTCCTGATACTTGTGATACCTCAACCAATGATATTGCTATCATAACCATTTCCGACAATCCTCCCAAGGCTTGCAAAAGGCCTGTCAGGATTACGCCCAACTCTGAATGTGTACCTCTAAAGATCACCATGCCAGGACCTGTCCTGTACCAATCAAGAAAAATGATACCGTGGAACTATGGGGGAGAAATCTTCTATCACGGCATCAAACAAATCGAAACAGTCCAAGAAATCTCTGAAGAAGATCTTGATATAGGAAACATCGCGGGTACTAGCAAGATCACCCGCAGTGGTCGGATTTTTCTCCGGAGATTGCTCCTCCCCTAGCAGTCTTCGGACCCCTAAAAGCTTTTGCACCTGTTGGACCCTCTGTGCAAGGCCCAGTGATCGAAGATTTAAACACTCCTGAAGAAAGACCATCCGCTGATAACACCAACAAAGGTAAGGGGATACTGGAAATGCCTGTCAGGACGAAGGCTCATGCTGTGGTTATCCCTGAAACCACTCAGAAGGAGATGGATGAAATCCTGAAAATAATCAGAAAAAGTGACTGCGACGTTGTGGAACAATTAGGGCAAACCCCTTCTAAGATTTCAATGTTAGCTCTCCTGCTCTGTTCAGAGGCCCATGCTAAGGCCCTGATTAAATTCTTGAAGACGACACATGTCCCCCAAGAGACCTCGGCTGACCAATTTCAAAATTGTGTGGCCAGTCTTACTGCTGACAATGGCCTGGGTTTTTCCGATGCTGACCTAACTCCCAAAGGAAGGAAACACAATGATGCGTTACATGTTTCGGTTGAGTGTCGAGGAACCACCCTCTCCCATGTCTTGGTTGATACTGGTTCTTCCCTAAATGTGTTGCCCAAGAAGGCCTTAGACCGTTTGGATTGCGAAGGTTTGATCCTCAAACCTAGTAACACAGTCGTCAGAGCTTTCGATGGTTCCAAAAGAATGGTTCATGGAGAGGTTGATATTCCCATCAAGGTAGGCACCGAAGTGTTCAACTCCACTTTCTACGTGATGGACATCCGTCCGTCATACTCATGTTTGCTGGGGAGACCATGGATCCATTATGCAGGGGCAGTTACATCCTCTTTGCACCAGATGATGAAGTATCCTGTTAAGGGTAAAATCATAACTGTGCATGGCGAGGAAGAGTATATGATTAGTCATCTCAATTCCTTTCGATATGTGGAGTTAGATGGCGAGTTCATCGAAACACATTTTCAACATTTAGAGGAAGTTTCTCCCGAGGTAGCAGTTGCGAAGACAGCGGTTGAGGTACCTATCATTCCCAAGCATGTGGCTAAGATGGCATCTCTCAAGGACGCAAAGGCTGTGATTAAGGAGGGAAAGAGTACAGTATAGGGACAATTTCCTGACTTTCCCCATAAGACGGACAAGTTTGGTTTAGGGTTTACTGCTGCATGACAGAAGGCTATGCGTCGCTCTAAGATTGGAAGATCACCTGTCAAGATTTCTCACCACAGAATCAATGCTGTAGAAGATGAAGATGAGGAGAGCCACTTTGAAGATTGGATTTTTCCGACTATCGAAGGGGGTTTGAGCAATTGGGAAGCAAAGGATTTCGTTCCTATCACCTTTATCAACCATTAATTTTATCTTTGAACAATTTCCCATTTTTATGGTCTGTAATAACTAAAACAATTCGCACACTATTTTCACCTAATGCCTTGCTCGGGGCATGTAGGTCCATTTGTAAGGGTTTGATTTCCTTCATAATCATATGCCATGTTTTAATGAATCATTGGACGTTTTTCATCTATAAACTGCTCATTTTCTTTCCTTTTGCATTTTTTGTTTGTTTAAGGATGGCTATCCCTTACACACACCCACACTCACAAATGCAGGTACCTATCCACTCCGGATTCCATGGGTGACTATTCTGTTTTAGCATTTGATAACTCTGAAGATTTGGTCAATCGTGCTGAGTACGAAGTTGACGAAGATTGTGAAGTGCCGAGAGAGTTAGCCAGACTTCTACAACAAGAAGAGAGGGCCATTCTGCCTCATGAAGAGTTGTTAGAAACCATCAACTTAGGGACAGAGGAGGACAGGAAAGAAGTAAAAGTGGGTGCCAACTTGGAACCGAGTGTCAAGGAGCGCTTGGTGCAGTTGTTAAATGAATACGTTGAAATCTTCACTTGGTCTTATGAAGACATGCCAGGACTAGACATTGATATCGTGGTTCACCGTCTCCCTACAAGAAAAGATTGTCCACCGATCAAGCAAATGGTTTGCCGAATGAGGACTGACATGTCTGAAAAGATTAAGGCTGAAGTCATGAAACAATTCAACGCCGGTTTTTTGGCTATTACAACCTACCCACAATGGGTTGCTAACATTATGCCCGTACCCAAAAAGGACGGCAAGGTCAGAATGTGCGTGGACTATCGGGATTTGAACAGGGCTAGCCCTAAAGATGATTTTCCGCTGCCACATATCAACATTTTGGTTGACAACACAGCCCAGCACAAAGTATTTTCTTTCATGGACGAATTCTCGGGTTACAACCAAATCAAAATGGCCCCCGAGGACTTGGAGAAAACAACCTTTATTACACAATGGGGTACCTTCTGCTACAAAGTGATGCCGTTCGGACTGAAGAACGCATGGGCAACTTATCAACGCGCCATGGTAACTTTGTTTCATGATATGATACATCATGAGATCGAAGTTTACGTAGACGACATGATATCTCGATCACAGATAGAAGAAGAACACCTTGAACATTTGCAAAAGCTGTTTGCCAGGTTAAAGGAGTATAAGCTCAGACTGAACCCAAGCAAGTGCACTTTTGGAGTTAGGTCTGGTAAACTTCTGGGATTTATTGTCAGCAACAAGGGCATTGAGGTTGATCCATCCAAAGTGAAAGCTATACAAGAAATGTCTGCTCCCCATACTGAAAAGGAGGTTAGAGGATTCTTGGGACATTTGAACTATGTTGCCAGGTTCATCTCTCACCTGACGTCTACCTGTGAACCAATTTTCAAACTGTTGAAGAAAGATCAGGTAGTTGAATGGAACAATGATTGTCAGTTGGCTTTTGAAAAAATCAAGGAGTATTTACTAGAACCTCCTATTCTGATGCCACCCGTCGAAGGAAGGCCGTTGATCATGTATCTAACTGTTTTGGACAACACAATGGGGTGCGTGTTGGGCCAACATGACGAGTCTGGTCGAAAAGAGCATTCCATTTATTACCTTAGCAAAAAGTTTACCGACTGTGAGACTCGCTACTCACTGCTCGAGAAAACTTGCTGCGCTTTGGTATGGGCTGCTCGCCGGCTAAGGCAGTATATGTTGACTCATACCACTTTGCTGATTTCTAAAATGGACCCAATCAAGTATATCTTCGAGAAGCCTGCTTTATATGGAAGAATCGCTAGATGGCAGATGATCCTGACTGAGTATGACATCCAGTATACTACTCAAAAAGCTATAAAAGGGAGTGTACTAGCTGACCATCTAGCTCATCAAGCCGTCGAATATTATCAATCAACGAGATTCGACTTCCCTGACGAAGACATCATGACTCCGGACAACATCGAAGGTAACAGACCGTATGACAGACCTGAACAAGGATCCCGGTGGACCCTGTACTTTGATGGTGCTTCAAATGCACTTGGAAACGGTATCGGCGTGGTACTCATTTCCCCAGAAGGTTGCCATACACCTTTCACTGCCCGACTTTTTTTCAGCTGTACCAACAACATGGCCGAATATGAAGCTTGCACCTTTGGTCTCAAGGCTGCTATAGACCTAGGGATTAAATCTTTGGTCGTATTTTGGGACTCGGCTTTGGTTATCAGTTAAGTCAAAGGAGAGTGGGACACCAAACATCCTAATCTTATCCCATACAAGGAACATGTCCTGACTTTGTTTCCTCATTTCGAGCAGATTACTTTCGAGCATTTCCCGCGAGAAGAGAATCAGCTAGCAGATGCTCTGGCTGCAATGTCTTCCATGTTTAAACTCAAATGGGATAACGAGACTCCCCAAATTACCATCGAGCGAATGGACGAACCTGCTCACTGCCATGAGATTAATACCGAAGAAGTAGTGGAACAACCCTGGTTTCATGAAATCAAAAGGTATCTCCAGACTAGAGAATATCCCGAAGGAGCTTCCATCAATGACAAAAAGTTCTTAAGGAGATTTGATGCCAAGTTCTTCCTAAGCAATGGCATCCTTTATAAGCGCATCCATGATTGTGTTCTACTTCGATGTGTGGACAAAGCTGAAGCAGAGTTGATCATGACTGAGATACACATCGGCACATTTGGCACCCATTTGAGCGGACATACGATGGCAAAGAAGATTCTAAGGGCAGGCTACTACTGGTCTACCATGGAAGCTGATTGTCATCAATATTCCCGTACTTACCATAAATGCCAAGTCTACGCCGACAAGGTACATATTCCTCCTGTTCCTCTCAACATTCTGACAGCTCCTTGGCCATTCGCAATGTGGGGCATTGACATGATTGGAGAGATCAAGCCCACGGCGTCCAATGGACATTGCTTCATCTTGGTCGCTATTGATTACTTCACCAAATGGGTCGAGGCAGCTTCCTATGCCTCAGTTATAAAGAATGTGGTTGCCCGTTTCATTAAGCAGCACCTCATATGCCGGTATGGTATCCCCGACTGGATCATCACAGACAACGGTACAAATCTGAACAATACTATGATCACCGCTCTATGCGAACAGTTCAAGATTTATCATCACAATTCATCTCCCTATCGGCCAAAGATGAACGGTGCTGTTGAAGCCGCGAACAAAAATATCAAGAAGATCATTCAAAAAATGACAGTTAACTACAAAGACTGGCATGAGATGTTACCGTTTGCCCTGCATGGATATCGTACCACAACACGTACTTCAACAGGGACAACCTCATTCTCTTTGGTGTATGGAATGGAAGCTGTCCTACCTATGGAAGTTCAGATTCCTTCTTTAAGGATTATGAAGGACGCTGGTTTGAGTGAAGACGATTGGATTCAGACCCGACTTGATCAACTCAATTTGATCGACGAGAAACGCCTTACCGCTGTTTGTCATGGTCAGACGTACCAAAAACGGATGATCAAGGCTTTCAACAAGAAAGTCAGGCGTCAGGTATATCAAGTCGGAGATCTTGTAATCAAGCGGATCATCTTGCCGCAAAGTGATCCCAGGGGAAAATGGAATCCTACTTACGAAGGACCATTTGTGATCAAGAGCATCTTTTATGGTGGGGCAATGATTCTGACCACCATGGACGACGATGACTTGCCACACCCTGCGAACGCAGACATAGTCAAAAGATACTACGCATGAAACGACCCGGCAAGTTGAAAACCTGAAAGGGCGACTTGGGAAAAAAAAGGGCATCCCGGTGAACCGAAAACCCGAAAGGGCGGTTCAGGCAAAAATTAGGGATAAAAACAAAAAAATCTGTACACCCGGCAAGTTGAAAACCCGAAAGGGCGACTTGGGCAAAAAAGGGTTTCCCGGTGGATCGAAAACCCGAAAGGGCGATTCAGGCAAAAGTTAGGGAATTAAAGCGTATGACTGTGTCTCGTCGGATCACTTTAAGAACAATCTCTTCATCAAAAAGCTCTGAGCTTCTGATCAACTTAGTCATCGGCAGACAAAGCAACGAATGGACAAGATATTCAGAGTTGTGAAGGCCATAACAGAATGGGAATCCCATGGAATTGTTACACATATCCATCTTTCTTTTGTATAAATTCTTTTCAATTTTTACGACAACATTCTCTTACTAGGATGTCTGTCTCCTTTGTACAAAGATACTCACAAAAGTTAATACAAATACACTTCCAAGTGTTGAAATTTAGGTGCCTTTCTTTTCTTTTTACACTTATGTTTATTTTGAAAACGTCCAATGTTTTGTTAAATAGGCATATGCATTTGAATATAATCATTGCTTACAAATAAAATGAATGGAGAAAGGATAGTTACTGATAGGTGGGAGGAATAGGAAGATATCTTTATGCCATTTCAGAAGAAATCCCCTCCGATACATCATTTCGACCCTCAACAAGGCTAAATTTGGAGTATATTTCCCCATCGGAGTTAAGCTTCAAAATCCTTAGCAGAGCCAGTGTATTCCAAAACTTAATTCCCCAGCAGAGTCGCCAGTTCTATGATACGGTGGGAGAACTGACTTGGGATTTTGCGTTTGTGTTCGCACTTGTTCGGTTTAGCAAGAGTCGCCACCAACTTTTTATTTTATCCTAAGGAAAGGTCAAAAAGCACAGGAAAGACCTTTGAGATGTTTTCGTGGGTTCGGGGGTAGATTATGAAAAGGGAAGGTGCTAGCACCCTTTTCATCCATGGTTATCCATGGGCTCTTAGTTACTTGTTTTAGATCACTTGCCTTTGTTTTTTAATTGCTTGAAATGGTGCTTTGTGTGTGGTTTTGAAAATGTTTTGAAAAAGATGCCTTGTCTAGGCAACCTTTGTAATGATTCTTTTTTGAATATATACAAAGTTGTATGTATTTTTGAAAAGATAATTCAATGTTTTGAAAGTTGTTTTGAAATTGTTTTTGAAGTTGTGTTGTGATGTGTGTTGTGTGTTTGAAAAATGGCAAGGATGTTTTGCAAGATTTTTGATCAAGTAACTAAGAGTTGTCTACCCTATTTTACTCAAAGATTTTTCTTATGTTTTTGACCCTTTCAACAGTGTTGTTTCACCATTGTGTTTGATGAACAACCTTATGTTAGGATGTTTAAACGGGACGGGCGCGGGTCATCGTATGCAATCATTGAAGGCAACTTGTGAGACGCTCTAGCAATTTTGTGAGGGACGAGATCGTTTTATCGAAGGCAACATCGAGGGTCATCGAGGGACTACGATCTTTGTTTATCGAAGGGACATTTGCTAGAGTGTCTCATACTCGAGGGACATGATTGCATTTTCCGAGGCAACAAGCGAGGCTACCCTAGAGGTGCAAGTGTGAATTGTGTATTGATTTTCATGCATTTATCTTGTATGAAATAAAACACACTTGCACACAAACACCCCTTAAGGTATCTCCACTCGGTTGCCTAAATTTAAAATGGCCATGTTACGCATGCAAAGTATCTTGGTAAAACAAACAAAATCATAAGATCATAGTCCCTCGATGACGTTATTCGAAGTTGCCTTACAAAAATGATCTTAGTCCCTCAAAAAATGCTAAGATACTTTGTAAAATTGCTAATCATGGTCTATACGATGACCCGCGCCTGTCCCGTTAACATCCTAACACAAGGTTGTTCATCAAACACAATGGTGAAACAACACTGTTAAAAGGGTTAAAAACATAAGAAAGATCTTTGAGTAAATAGGGTAGACAACTCTTAGTTACTTGATCAAAAATCTTGCAAAACATCCTTTCCATTTTTCAAAACACACTCCACAACACAACTTCAAAAACAATTTCAAAACAACTTTCAAAACATTGAATTATCTTTTCAAAAAGACACACACCTTTGTATATATTCAAACAAGAATCATTACAAAGGTTGCCTAGACAAGGCATCTTTTTCAAAACATTTTCAAAACCACACACACAAAGCACCATTTCAAACAATTTAAAAGCAAAGGCAAGCGATCTAAGCAAATAACTAAGAGCCCATGGATAACCATGGATAGAAAGGGTGCTAATACCTTCCCTTTCTATAATCTACTCCCCGAACCCACGAAAACATCTCAAAGGTCTTTCCTGTGCTTTTTAACCTTTCCTTAGGATAAATAAAAAGTAGGTGGCGACTCTTGCTAAACCGAACATTTGCGAACACAAACGCAAAATCCCAAGTCAGTTCTCCCACCGTATCACAGAAATTCAAGGTCCCCACTTTCGCCAAATACGACAGGGCCTCTTGCCCAAAGCTACATCTAAGGTCATACGTCAGAAAGATTCAACCCCATACGGCTGACAAGAATCTGTGGGTACATTTCTTCCAAGAAAGCTTGTCTGGAACGCAGTTGGATTGGTTTTATCAATTGGAAGGGACCAATGTTTGCAATTGGGAGGATTTGGCCGCTGCTTTCTACAAACAATATCAGTACAATGCTGATTTAGCTCCAACTAGGATGCAATTGCAAGGCATGTCTATGGGAACAGGTGAAGGTTTCAAAACCTATGCTCAAAAATGGAGGGATCTCGCAGGCAGAGTCCAACCCCCTCTATCTGACAGAGAATTAGTGGATATGTTCCTAGGCACTTTGTCAGGACCATTCTTCAACCACCTGATCGGGAGTTCCTCAGCTGGATTTACTGAATTAATCATGACTGGTGAGCGGGTCGAAGCCGGTATAAAAAGCGGCAAAATTCAAAGAGATGCATCCTCGAGCATGATGAAGAAACCCTTCGTTGGAAAGAAGGAGGTCAGTGCTGCATATGACTATAGGAATCAAAACAAAACTGACCGTCGCCCGACGGTAAGGGCTGTTATGATTTCTAATCTTGTGACAAATCAACAGCGAAATTATCAGCACAAGCTAGAAGCGCCCATGAGACGATTTACCCGAATCAACATGACCATGACTCAAGTTTTGCCACACCTTCTAAAGACCAATCTGGCAACTTTAAAAGAAGCTCCCAAGAACCCCAATACTGCTTCTCCTTGCTACAACCCGAACGCTCGATGTGCCTATCATTCTGAAAGCCCGGGTGTTATACCCCAAAATTTGCCCTCTCATTCTTCAGGAAATCATCCTGGATTCTCAGAGTTTCTCTTAAACAAGTCCAAGTCCTGAATTATCATTTCTTCCCAAGCAAACCATTTACAAGAGCAAAATGATCACACAAGCTCTAAAGGCAAAGCTTTTACCTTGGAAAAATTAAATCCTAAACATTTGGAATTTTTCTCTAAAAATGGGTGTTTAAAAAAAATATAGAACTTTAGAACTTCTGAACCAACCTCCAGACAGAAACGGTCAAAAGTTGCAAGCTTGACTCAACGCAGTAAGAAGTTGGCTCTTCAGCAGCTACATCAACTCAGTTAGAGGTTGTAAACGTGGTTCAACACGTAATCTTCAAACAGAACATGGCTTTTTCAGCAGTTACGCAAGTTCAGCCAGAGTTTGCTAGAGGAATGCAAAGAAAGCAAAAAAAGTCTGAAGGCTCCTTCAAAACATGCTTGAATCAGAAGATGATAGGGTCAGAAGAGTGGGTGTTACACTGACACAAAATCTCTAAGTCCAGGAGTCCCAGAAGCAAATCCAAGGAACGTGCTAGAAAGTCAGGAGAATCCTCAGAATTTGCTGAGACAGCAAGAGGCCAAGGTCAGAGCTTGGTTTACGTTGTTTTTGGTAAAGCAGAACTACTGGTTCAGGTTTTAGGGAATTATGCAAAATCTCCTATTACAAGATTTTTGATGTTGATAAATCTCATCACCATTTAATGCTCATTAATGCTCCCAACCACTCCTGAACATTCATCCAAGGGGTCTCTCCACGTGTGGCTTGGTAAACACCTTTATGCAGGTTTAGGCATGGGTCTATGCGCCACCCTTCACCTATAGAGGTCGCTTCTCCTCAATCCTTGCCTGCTGTTCCAGCCTAGGCTGAAAAGCTGTCCATTATCACAACTTTTCATGAACTTCTTTCAAAAAACAAGTGAACCTCTACTGCATAATATTGGCGCCTTTAACGTTCAAAAACCCATAAAGCCTTGCCTATAAATAGGACACCATTGTCCATCACAAAGAGGACGTGAAAAAGCAGCCAGAAAAATTGAGAAGAAACAGAAAGCTCTGGTAAAGGAAACCTTGTGAAACTCTGCCAAAATCCCCAGTGTTTCATAACTTTGAACTTCCTACCTCCAAACTTCATTAATACCCAGTTTTCTTTGTGACTAAAGAACACCCTTTCAAGTCTCTGACCATACATACACATATCTTCTCCATCCACCCATTCAGAAAAGAACCTGTCCAGAATGTCATCTGAGCTAAAAGCTAGCTCCCACTCACATATTTTTTTTAACAGACAGGTAAGCACCTGCTGACTCTCATCACGCTGCTAAGCATCATCAGCTTTGCATGCTCAATAAACATAATGTTAATATCATGTTTCTGTTGTTTGCGTTATAAGGATTTTCATACCTCAGAATGTTTAAGTAGGAAGTGAATCAGTGTAGAACCTGCTTGTGACCTTGTTGGTTCTGTCTCCTGAAACACTTTGACATTTGCTGAAGTTGTCCCAAACATGTTTTCTGTTTTATGGAAAAATAACAAAACTGCAGATGTTCTGACTAGCACAAGGAGAAGCCAAGTGCTGACTTTGATGTTAGCACATATGAAGCCTGTTTTGCTGTCAATAATATCAGAACTTCTGAAGATTATTGTATTTCCAGCAGGGTCATAACTTCTGATTTCCCCACTAACAAACTTTTGTCTTGCAGCGCATGGGGGTCATAACTTCTGATTTTCCCACTAACAGGTTTCTATTTTGCAGGTTCCAGAGTCAGAAGTTCTGACTCATACAGTTTCACCAAAAGGTTCATAATCTGGCAGCAGGCCTGAGTCAGAACTTCTGACTTCCTCTCAGCAGCGTGCTGGCTATCTCTCTCTCTCTTTCTCTCTATCTTGCTTTTGTCATTTTCTTTTCTTATCTATTTTTCTCGTTGAACCACCCCATGTACAAATATGTATCCCCCACCCCCTAATTGCTGTAATAGCGTAGGATTTTACATTTCCGCTTTTTATTGCTTTCAAATATAAATGCTAGTAATTAGGATGTGTATGGCAAGATAAAATCAATGAAATAGAAAATCCTAATTCAAAGATAAACTCTTGTATGCAATAAAACACACTTGCACACAAACACCCCTGAAGGTATCTCCACTCGGTTGCCTAAATTTAAAATGGCCATGTTACGCATGCAAAGTATCTTGGTAAAACAAACAAAATCAAAAGATCATAGTCCCTCGATGACGCTATTCGAAGTTGCCTTACAAAAATGATCTTAGTCCCTCAAAAAATGCTAAGATACTTTGCAAAATTGCTTATCATGGTCTATACGATGACCCGCGCCTGTCCCGTTAACATCCTAACACAAGGTTGTTCATCAAACACAATGGTGAAACAACACTGTTAAAAGGGTTAAAAACATAAGAAAGATCTTTGAGTAAATAGGGTAGACAACTCTTAGTTACTTGATCAAAAATCTTGCAAAACATCCTTTCCATTTTTCAAAACACACTCCACAACACAACTTCAAAAACAATTTCAAAACAACTTTCAAAACATTGAATTATCTTTTCAAAAAGACACACACCTTTGTATATATTCAAACAAGAATCATTACAAAGGTTGCCTAGACAAGGCATCTTTTTCAAAACATTTTCAAAACCACACACACAAAGCACCATTTCAAACAATTTAAAAGCAAAGGCAAGCGATCTAAGCAAATAACTAAGAGCCCATGGATAACCATGGATAGAAAGGGTGCTAATACCTTCCCTTTCTATAATCTACTCCCCGAACCCACGAAAACATATCAAAGGTCTTTCCTGTGCTTTTTGACCTTTCCTTAGGATAAATAAAAAGTAGGTGGCGACTCTTGCTAAACCGAACATTTGCGAACACAAACGCAAAATCCCAAGTCAGTTCTCCCACTGTATCACACTGGGGCACGATACAAACGACTGTTGGGCCTTAAAGAATAAGGTGCAAGAACTTATCAATACGAAAGAGATTGAGTTTGATCCCCCAGAAACGCGTAATGTAATAACGGCGCCAATGCCCAGACATGGCCAAGGTATCAACACCATTAATGATGATCGTTTTGTCTCCTCTATGAA
Organism: Vicia faba; assembly: GCA_948472305.1. NCBI lineage: Eukaryota > Viridiplantae > Streptophyta > Magnoliopsida > Fabales > Fabaceae > Vicia > Vicia faba. The sequence goes on along the minus strand of CATIWC010000546.1, from coordinate 161,376 downwards.
TGACTTAATTACTCCTCTATTGACCAATAAACAGAATCTACTGCAAGTCGGTCTGTTTCCGGGCTGCGATAAAAATTGTCACTTATGCAAGTATCTACCTAACGGCTGTTTGTTACTGAAGATAGGCATCCAACGCCTGATGACTAGCAAAGAAATATTATTTGAAAAGCTTCCTCTTACCATAAGTTCCTATCAAGATGTCTCGATAATGACCATTCCCGACAATCTCCCGGGGTCTCCACTAAAAGACCCGTCAGGAGTACATCTGTTCCAAGGTATGCACCTTTAATCATCACTATGCCAAGACCAATACCACACTCTTCGAATAAAGTTGTTCCCTGGAGCTATGGGGCTGACATTTACTACTATGGCTTAAAGCAAGATCAGTTGGCTGTCAAAGACGAAGTTGCGAGAGATATTGATTCTGACATCAATAATATCACTGGGACCAGTAAGATAACAAGAAGTGGAAGATTCTTCTCACCTGAGATTTCTCCAAAGACCATTGCTACTCCTGTGATCATTCCTACTGCCACTCCTACCGATACTCCCAATGATACTCGTACTGTTATCCCTGCTACCAAAACAAGGGGAAAAGAGGTCTCGAATGAGCTTGTCCAAGCAAGAGAGCGTCCCGAGATCATACTTGAGGCTTCTAGAAAGGAGATAGAAGAAATATTGAAGATAATCAAGAAAAGTGACTACAACATTGTAGAACTGTTGGGGTAGACCCCCTCGAAGATATCATTGTTGTCCTTACTTTTGTGTTCTGAGGCCCAGGCCAAAGTCTTGGTAAAGTTTCTTAAGACCGCCCACGTGCCCCAAGAGACCTCCATTGACCAATTTGAAAATTGTGTGGCCAGTCTAAATGCTGATAATGGATTAGGCTTTTCCGGTGCTGATTTAACTTCTAAGGGAAGGAAGCACAACGATGCCTTGCATGTTTCCATTGAATGCAGGGTGTTGTACCCCAAAATTTGCCCTCCTTTTTTCACAAGAAATCACAACTTCAGGGTTTTCCATGATTTTTCAGATTGGCTCTAGAATCGGTTAAACATACTCTTCTTTATCAGTTAATCCAGAATTAGGGTTTCCACTGATTTTGTTAAGATTGACTCAAGAATTGATCAGACAAATCTTTCTTTGACAGTAACCCAGGATTAGGGTTTGCGCTCGCATTTCTCAGAAGAAACTGAATCTTCAGAAATTCAGTTGACTGTTATGTCATTTTTACGCTTGTTCAAGATTGCTGGTTATTTCTCAAAACCTAAATATCTGGGATAGGAGCCGAGGCTTTGTTTGAAACTTTGAGGCATTTGCTTGATCAGTAGAGTGAAAGGTGTAGGGAACGCTTGTTTGTTTAACCATACAACACATATGTTAATTGGAATACCAGGCGTATCATAATTAATGCAAGGTTGCGAGACGGTAAAGTTTGTTGATTATTTATTTCATCTGGATTAAAGTTATTGGGATACATTTCCAATTATATTTAATTTAAGAGACTTAAATAATTAAATAGACAGTACAAGGGAAAGAATGGAATATTTGACAGTAGAAAATTCTTATTTGACAAAGACTTATTTATTTATTTATTTCAAATATTGTTACAAATTTTATTCGAATGTTGTAAATTTACAATTTACAGTGTTTACAATAATATTTGTTTACAATAAATGAAAAAAGATATAATAAATCTAAGCCTAAATCTCTTGAGATCTTTGACTTCTACTTCTACTGCTTCTTCCATTATTCAACTGGTACCACCTGCAAAGGACAGAAGAAAAAGGAAATCAGTGCAATTAACTGAAAAGCATTTTCAAGAAGATAAATAAAAAAGTCACCATTAAAGCTTGTTGGTCGGAATCAGATTGTTATTGGATTCATCATGTTTTTACTTGTTCTCTTTGCAAATCACAAGAAGATTTCTATTCTTGGTTCACAAAGAGAAAAGTAAAAATAATTTGCAAAGCATACAATTAATTCAAAATGAAAAGATATAAAGCAGCAAGGCAAAGCAAATTGAATTCCCAAACTGCATTAGTCAACTAAGTCAGCATGAGCAAGCATGGCAAGCTAACTACAAATGCAATGTCAAACTAAGTTACCAAGCTGTCAAAACAGAAAAGCTATCCAAGAAAGTTGCAAAGCTGTCAAAGAAAGAACAATGCAGAAAATATGGAAAGAAAGTACAACAATGCAGCAAGATAAACCAAGTTACAAGCAAGAAGGCTTGTCAATTTTCATCATCATGTTCTGCCCAACAAGCTTTTCAGAATAATATAATAAGCAATTAAAAATGCTTTTATGGAGAGAGAAAGAGAGTGAAGTGAGGTTTTGTAGTTTTGGCAGGCTGTAAAAAGCAGTGAGAAAGCAAATAAATAGAACAAGTCTAACAGTTCAGAAAAGGGAGGAGATATAGAGCAAAAACTGCAAGCTTAAGAAACATACAACCTACCTTACCAAACACAAAGAAAATCTGCATAAGCTCAAAACCTGTAGCCTGCCTTCCAAAACTAACAACAAACCTGCTAGCAAACACTCAAGCCAAAGCCAACTCAAACAAAAACCTGTTCTCAAAACAAGAAAAACCTGTTCACAGGCCAAACAAACAGCCTGCAACATTTTCCAAACTACAGTCAAAAAACCTGTAAGAACCAAATCCAAACAAGTCCAAACTGCCTCACAAAAACAGCAAGCCTGCCTTCTCCACACAACAAACTTCCCAACCTGTAAACAACAAACTTGCCTGAACATCAAGCAAGCCAAAGATTGCAGACCTGCATTACCAGTCTGCAAAACTACTCAAGCCTGCATTACAAGTACTCAGGCCCAACTACAAGCTCAAACAACAAAAAAACCTGCAAGTAAAACTTACAAACCCAAAGCAAATCTACAATTTCCAAAACATGAAACAAACACTCAAGCTTGCTTCCAAAACTGAAAACACAGTCTAGTTTCATCGAATCAACAAAAAAATAAGCAAAAGTTCAGAAGCAAAGTTCATTATCATCAAACTAGGTTCAGAAGCTATTTTTCAGAACAAACTCATCATCACCAAACATCACCAACAAAAAATCTCAGAGGTATTGTTCATCATTGACAAAACTAGAAAGAGGAAGAGTTTAAAAGCGACCACCATGGTATCGGAAAATCATCATCATTGATAAAACCAAAGAGAGGAAAAGTGTAGAAGCAAAAGAACAAACAAGTTCATCATTATCAAGCATCACCAGCTCAAATCAGAACAACAAGCAAGAATAGTCTCAAAAAACATTCATCATCAACGAATCATCAAACATTCAAAGAGAAGTCAAAAGATACGAAATACCAGAAGAGCCAACACAATCGTCACGCCCTCCTCCGCCTAGCCACCAAGAGCGCCGCCGTTCCAAGCCCTCTCCCTCCATCCAGCAGCCATCACCAAGGTATGATCTCTCTTCCATAACATAACTGCATCTTAGACGCAAATACCATGGATTAAAGGATGAAATCATAACATAAACGTTCAAAAGAACTACAAATGCAAAACTGAAAAAACGCGTTTGGAACGAGAAAGAGATACCTTCTAAACCACCACCTTGTACCGCCGTGGAGGGAGATGGATGAAGGTGGCGCTTTGGCGGCTTGAACCTTGGAGGAAGGATCAGAAGCCCCTTGGTTGAGAGAGAAGATGAGAGATGAAGAAGAAGGAGGCGCCGCTGTGGCCAAAAAAACTGAAAACCCTAATTCTGATAAAAGAAAGCATTAACCCTAAAGCGTTGTACAACACAACTGGGCCTTCACCCAAGCTAATGTCTAAAGCCCAAACACGTTCCAGCGCCACACCCCCTTTTCTTTCTTTTCCCCCCTTCTGGCCTGTTTGTCCTTCTTTTCTTTGGGCCATCCCAAATTATGTTCTTAAGCCCATATTTTTATTTTAACTCTTTTCTTTCTTAAAACCAAATACAATTTCAATTATATTCTTTCTAAAATATTTATTTTTTAATAAGAAACAATTAAATAGCTTAATTCTTATTTTGGTTTTCTCACATAATATTTTTTTCTTTTTATTTATTTTATTTTGTTACATTTATTAAAACACAATAATGATAGAAACTTTAATTAAAATATTTTTTCTTTCTTTTAAACCTTTCCTTTACATAATTCATAAAAATACAAAAAATAATAATAAATACTTAATTCTTTAATTAGGTTAAATTTTATTTGTTCATTTGTAAATAAATACACGCATCTCATATTTCTTTGATTTTCATTATCTTATACTGTATTATAATCCTACATTGAAAATGCGACAGTTCAATTTGGTTGTAATATATACTTGGACATTATTATTCTGATAAGACTCATCCTCATTTGTAAACATTTGTACCCCTATCCCCGGATACTTATTTGTAATAACTTAGACTTTAAATTCCCGCAATTTATCGCTTTCCATATACTGTATAGTAATTAGGGTTTGTATGCGAAGATTCAAAATCAATCGCTAGATGACCTAATACAAGATAAATGCATGAAAATCAATACACAATTCACACTTGCACCTCTAGGGTAACCTCGCTTGTTGCCTCGGAAAATGCGATCATGTCCCTCGAGTATGAGACACTCTAGCAAATGCCCCTTCAATAAACAAAGATCGTAGTCCCTCGATGACCCTCGATGTTGCCTTTGATAAAATGATCTCGTCCCTTACAAAAATTGCTAGAGCGTCTCATAAGTTGCTTTCAATGATTGTATATGATGACCCACGTCTGTCCCATTTAACATCCTAACACAAGGTTGTTCACCAAATACAATGGTGAAATAACACTATTAAAAGGGTTAAAAACATAAGAAAAATCTTTGAGTAAATTAGGGTAGACAACTCTTAGCTACTTGATCAAAAATCTTGCAAAACATCCTTGCAATTTTCAAACACACTTCACAACACAACTTCAAAACAACTTTCAAAACATTGAAATATCTTTTCAAAAAGACACACACCTTTGTATATATTCAAACAAGAATCATTACAAAGGTTGCCTAGACAAGGCATCTTTTTCAAAACATTTTCAAAACCACACACACAAAGCACCATTTCAAACAATTGAAAAGCAAAGGCAAGTGATCTAAAACAAGTAACTAAGAGCCCATGGAAAACCATGGATGAAAAGGGTGCTAGCACCTTCCCTTTTCATAATCTACCCCCCGAACCCAAGAAAACATCTCAAAGGTCTTTCCTGTGCTTTTTGACCTTTCTGTTGGATAAAATAAAAAGTCGATGGCGACTCTTGCTAAACCGAACAAGTGCGAATACAAATGCAAAATCTCAAGTAAGTTCTCCCACCGTATCACAGAACTGGCGACTCTGCTGGGGATCTTTTTTAAAAGTGGGGTTACCTTAGGGTTTTAGATCACTTTTACATGCTTACCTTGATAGCTTTGATTGCTTTACTTTTTGGGTTCCTTGTTTGGGTTTGTTTTAAATCCTACACCCAGATTTGGGGACACCTTTTAGGTAAGTAGCAATAAACTGTGAGGGAACTGTGCGGGGTATACCGACATGGTTGAAGCAGTAGCTACGTTAGTGTGACATATTTGTGGGTACCGGTAGCCTTTGGGTTAATTAAAGAGAATACGGGGCCGTTGAGTGATATCGTGAAGCACTAATGAACTTTTAGAACCTTACTTGACCATATTGGCCTTATTAAGGGTAGTGAGATGACCGACTTTGGTGCAGTCCGAAGTTGGTAGATACTCGATACTACACTCATTGAGGATTGTTTTCTTGGAATATTTCGGTCGCCAGTAAAGTGGCTAAACTGAAACCATGAACACAGAAAATAGTCCAGTGATATTGAGCTCCTTAGAACCCGGTTTCTATTTTAGGACAGGTTGAGCCAACTAACTTCAAGAGGGTACTTACCTACAAACCCCATGTAAGCCTAAACCAAAGGACTTGTCTGCTTTGTGTAAATATCTGTGTATACACTTGCTTACTTTTGCATACATGTATGTGATACGGTGGGAGAACTGACTTGAGGTCTTGCGTTTGTATTCGCACTTGTTCGGTTTAGCAAGAGTCGCCACCGACTTTTTATTTTATCCTAAAGGAAAGGTTAAAAAGCACAGGAAAAACCTTTGAGATGTTTTCGTGGGTTCGGGGGGTAGATTATGAAAAGGGAAGGTGCTAGCACCCTTTTCATCCATGGTTATCCATGGGCTCTTAGTTACTTGTTTTAGATCACTTGCCTTGATTTTCAATTGCTTGAAATGGTGGTGTGTGTGTGTGTTTGAAAATGTTTTGAAAAAGATGCCTTGTCTAGGCAACCGTTGTAACAATTCTTTACTCGAATGTTTTACAAAGGTGTTTGTCTTTTTGAAAAGATGTTTCAATGTTTTTGAAAGTTTGTTTTGAAATTGTGTCGTGGAGTGTGTTTTGAAAGTAGGCAAGTGTGTTTTGCAAGTTTGATCAAGTAACTAAGAGTTGTCTACCTCTAAATTTACTCAAAGATTTTTCTCATGTTTGAACCCTTTTAACAGTGTTGTTTCACCATTGTATTTGGTGAACAACCTTGTGTTAGGATGTTAACGGGACGGGCGTGGGTCATCGTTTAGACCATGAATGCAATAGTGCCAAGTGTCTTTGGCAATTTTTCTTTTAAGGGACTTGACCATTTTTTAGGCAACTTTGAGAAAGCGTCATCGAGGGACTTATGATCATTTGATTTGTTTTTGTTTTGCCAAAGATACTCAACATGCAATATGGCCCATTTTTGAAGGCAACAAGCGGAATTACCCTAGAGGTGTAAGTGTGAATTGCGTATTGATTGTCATGCATTTATCTTTGTGTTAGGTTATCTAGCGATTGATTTTGAATCTTCACATACAAACCCTAATTACTATACAGTATATAGAAAGCGATAAATTGCGGGAATTTAAAGTCTAAGCTATTACAAATAAGTATCCGGGGATGGGGGTACAAATGTTTACAAATGGGGATGAGTCTTATCAGGATAGTAGTGTCCAAATAATATTTACAACCAAATCGAATCACATTCTCATTGTAAAGTATATCAATGTATAAGAATAAAAGCAATGTGTCAAAAATATTCGTGAAAGTGTATGTGATTATTTATGCATGATGCAAATATTAACCTAATGTATTTATTAAGAATTTTATTTATTGTTGGTTTTTTTGTTAATTTATATAAACAAAAGGTTTAATTAAAAAAAAGAAATGTTTAAATTTAAAAATTCTATTTTTTATGTATTCTTCATTAATGTTTTATACAAGGTTTAATTGAAACAAAAAAGTTTTAAAAGAGAAAATTGTTTAACTTAAAAAATATATTTTTTATGTATTTTAAGTGTAATAAAAAAGTATTGTTACTAAAAAATCTTAATATATGAAAGAAAACAATATATCATTTTTATTAAAAAATGTTAATTTATGTATATAAAAAAAAAGGAAAAAAGTAAGGTGATAGAAAAATAGTGTTAGTTTGAAATGAAAAATAAAATAAAAGAAAAAGTAAAAGATTAAATGGGCTTGGTGTTATACTGTTTGGCCCAAACAAAAGAGCAAACCAAGTCAAAGAAGGGGGGTTATGCGCCTGAATCAATTGGGCCCAAGGGGTTTTGTGAGGGAACAGGCCCAATGCGCTTTACAACATTTTTTAGGGTTTCATTTGTTGTTTTCAGAGTTAGGGTTTACAGTGGTACAAACGACGCTCTCATCTTCTCCTTCTTCGCCTCTTTACTTTCTTTAACGGAGGCCACTGATGCTCTTCCCTTCGCCTCAGCTGCCAGATGCCATCTCCACTTCTTCCTCCTCACGATCATTCAGGCAAAGATAAAGGAAAGGTAGCGTTTTCTCTCAGTTTCCTCTTCGTGCGTTTTTAGGGTCTTTGGATTCCTCTTGCATGTTTTATTTATTCTGATTCTTTTGTATTATTATTTGTTTCTTGTGAGGTGTTAAAGAAAGGGAAGAGGTACTACCTTTGGAGAGGAGACGAGGAGTGGACTGGAGGCGTTTTAGGCGGCCGGAGGCGGAGGGAGTATGATGCTGATGAGCTTTGTCCTGGTATTCCTGGTATCTTTCTTTTGTTAGGTTTTGTGATGAACGTCTGAAAACCCTAGCTTTTAGTTCTCTCTTCTTCTTCTTCTGTTTGCTTGCTCTGAGATACCTGTTGTTGAAATGTTGATGTTGTTGAACCTTGTTGTTCTGATATTGATGATTTTGATGATTTTGATATCTGAGTTTCCTATTGTTTCACTTCTGGCTTCTTCCTCTTTTTGAACTTTGATTCTCAATGATGATTTCTGAGAGTTGTTTGCTTTAGCGTGTTTTGCTTCTGAGTAGCTTTTCCTCTCTTTTGCCTGGTTAGCTTGGCCTATGATGAACACGTTCCGAGGCACTGTTGGTTATTGACTTTCTTCCTCTCTTTTTTTGGTTTTGTTACTCAATGATGAACATCAGTTCTGAGAGTTTGGAATTTGTTTGATTCTGAGTTGGCCCTATGATGAAGTTGTTCTGAGGGTTCTTTGGGATTTTTGTTATCTAGTTTGGATTGAAGGGTTATTGGTACAGGTTTAAAAGGCAAGCTTGAATGCTGTAGTTTTTGACAGGCTTTGTATGGCTTTGAGCAAGTTTGAAAGGCAAGCTTGAGTGCTGTAGTTTTTGACAGGCTTTGTATGGCTTTGTTTGGAAATTTGTTTCTCGTATAGGATTGACTTGAATGTTTTAATGTAGTTTTGTGGCCATTTCTGGGTTTGATACTGAGTTTAGGCTTTGAAAGGCTTGTGGGCTTGCTTCTTTGAAACTAACAGTTTGACAGGTTTGTTGGGATTTCTGGTTTGAAGGCTGTTTGTTTGCTTGACACAGGTTTTGAAAGGCTTGTCTTTGAAGTTGTAACAGGTTTGAGAACTTGTTTGGAAGTTACAGGCTCATTGTTGTTGGCTTCTGTTTAGAGGCTTGCTTCAGTTTGTAAGCTTGAAGGCAGTCTTGGTTTTTCTTCTGTAACAGTTTGAGGGCTTATGTTTATGCAGGCTTTTGCAATGTTACAGTTTGTAGTATCTCTTGTTTATTCTGCCTCCTCCTTTTCTTGTTCTGATATTCTCTGTTATATCTTTTTCTAATCCTGCCTGTAAGCCTCTCCACTTCTCTCTCTCTTTCTCTCTCCACAGATAAAAAGCATTTTTTTATTGCTTTAGACTGTACTTACTCTGAAAAAGCGTTTGGCCTGGAAAATGATGACAATTTTGAAATGTTGCTTGCATTGTATCTTTCCTCTGCATACTTCCTGTTTTTCTGTCTTGCTTTTGCTAGCTTGTAGGCAGCTTTGACAGTTCTTGGACAGCTTGGTTGACATCTCTTTTGGACAGTTCTGCACTTGGTTGGACATTTTGACTTAGTTTGGTTTGCCTTGTTTGATAGTGCAATTCAATTTAGTTTCTTTGACAGTTTGTTTGCCCATGTTGACAATGCATTTTATGCAGCTTGTTTGCCCATTTTCATTTGGTTTGCCTCTTTGGTTGACAATTTGAAATTATGCAGCCTTGTATTAATTCATGCTTGCAAACATTTAAATTCTTTCCCTCTTTGTGAACCAAGAGTCTTCTTGTGATTTGCAGAGAGGGCGAACAAACTGATTCCGGCCAACACTTTTAATGATGAGTTTTTATGATTAACTGTCTGAAAATGTTTTTTTCCAAATTCATCTGTACTGACTTTTTTTTTTGTCTTTGCAGATAAAAATCAGTTGAGCAATGGGGAGCAGCAGTAGAAGATGAAGACTTAGGAAAATTAGGATATAACTTTATTTTACCTTTAATCATTGTAACAATATTAATGTAAACAATTGTAAATAAATTTACAGTGTTCAAATAATAATTGTAACAAACAATTAAAAATGAATAAAAATAATCCTTTGTCAGTTAATTCTCTTTTAATTCTTCTGCATTTATTTATTTATTTATTTATTTAATTACTTTAATTTCTTGAATTATAATAATTGGAAATTATCCAATAATTTTAACTTAGAAATTATAAATAATCAATAAACGTCCAGCGTTCCGAATAACCAAAAAACATCGCACAGTTAAACAAGCAACGTGTTAGAACAAAGTTTGAATCTACTACCCTAAGTTTAAGTTTTGATGATAACAAAATGCTAAGATATATTAATTGTATGATTCATGTAAGAACTATTTGCTACCTAAAAATTATACACTGTTTTACAGAAACTCTGATAGGTATCAGCAGGAGAACATCCTCATCAGCATCAGAAAATTAGATATCAACATCAGCATCAGAAGATGTTATATCAGATACCAGAATCAGAAGATCAACTTACGCTTATGCTGAAGCTTGATGAACAAGATCTGCGCTCAACACTCTGAACTCTGATAAAGACAACAGTTCATCAGCACCTAAGCAGCGTCAGAATGAGCCAAAGCCAGAACACGCTTAAGTGGCAACGGTACTGTGCATTCAAGATGAGTTATTACCAACGACATCATTCCAGACAAGATCTGCTTAATAAGGAAAGAATGTTATTGGCATTGAAACAGAATTATTCTCCAACGTACACTATTTCCAATGCTATATAAACAAGTCAATGAAGATTGAATTGGCTAATGCTCTACATCAATCTACACGCCTAAAAGCTATTCATCATCTTCCTCACTCTCAGTTTGCTAAAAGCTCCAAAATTCCTTACTTAATTATTTTAGCAATCTAGTTTCCATAAGCTTAATTTGTGTAGTATCACAGTTGTGATAAACAATTTTATAGAAAACATTCACACACCTAGATTTCAATTCTTTGTAAGAAAGTAATTCCTTGAGAAACCGGTTTGTGGTTTGACTCAAGAAGGCTTTAGCAGTTGTTAAAGCAGATTGTAATATTCAGTTGAATATAGTGGATTAAGACCTCGTTGGAGAGAGGCGAAATCACCTTGACGGGTGGACTGGAGTAGTTTGAGATCAAACGAACCAGGATAAAAATACCGTGTTCATTGCAATTGATTTCCATTTTTTACAATTCAACCCCCCTTCTTGTGTTTTTGACTTCTTCACAACGTCCATATGTCCTTTATTTCACTGATTAGACCAAACACTTTAAACTCTCAATCAGAAGCCTCAGCCCATATCCCAGATGTTTAGACCTTGAGAAACAAACAGAAATCTTGAGCAAACGTCAAAGCAGTGTAACAACCAATTAAAACACTGTGGATTCAAATTCTTCTGAAACTGTGCGTGCAAACCCTAATTCTTGATTTAATGTCAAAGAAAGCGTCTGCTTGATCAAACCCTGAGCCAAACTCAAACAAACCCTAGCAACCTGCTTGAACTGATTCAAAAGTTAATGGAAACCTTAATTTTGTCCGACTGATGAGAAAAGTCTGTTTGACCGGTTCTTAAGCCAATCTAAAAAATCAGGAAAAACCTGAAGCTGTGATTTCTTGTGGAAAAGAGAGGGCAAATTTTGGGGTACAACAGTTGCCCCTGTTCAATCTTCTTGAACCTGAAGAGTTAGATTGGCAAGTTTTCCGTTCGCGACTCGAAGGTAAAAGGAGATTGGACAGTAGAGTGCCCAAAAAATTTGCACTCGTCAAAGCGTAGTTTGAGGGAATGGGCTTAAAGATGCCATTTGGTGATGGGCTTAAAGATGCCATCTGGAAATGTGACAAGGGGATGGGCTTAGAGAGGCCATCTGGAAATTGCTGGTAGGAGGATGGGCTTAGAGATGCCATATGGAAATGTGACAGGGGGATGGGCTTAGAGATGCCATCTGGAAATTGCTGGTAGGAGGATGGGCTTAGAGATGCCATTTGGAAATTGCTGGTAGAAGGATGGGCTTAGAGATTCCATCTGGAAATGTTTGTTGAACTGTATGTCGTTGGTGAGTGGGTGAGTATCATAAAGGTATCCATGTTTTAGAACATCTCTCAACTAGGGGTCTGAATAAGCAATAGATTGACATCCGTGTTTGGAGAATCCGTAAACTGTTTTCAGAGGTCTTGAAGTTGAATAAGCAATAAATCAGCATCCATGTTGGGAAGCGTCCATAAACTATTTTCAAAAGTTGAGTTTGAACAAGCGATAGATTAACATCCGTGTTTGGAGAATCCGTAAACTGTTTTCAAAAGTTGAAGAATCTGAACAAGCGATAGGTTAACATACGTGTCTGGAGAACCTGTAAACTGTTTTCAGAAGTTGAAGAATCTGGAATAAGTATCAGAATGTCGCCATGTCTGGGTCACATCTGAACTGTCTCTGGAAGGAATCTGGAATAAGTATCGGAATGTCGCCATGTCTGGGTCACATCTGAACTATCTCTGGAAGGAATCTGGAATAAGTATCAGAATGTCGCCATGTCTGGGTCTCATCTGAACTATTTCTAGAAGGAATCTCGGAAGATGATGATCTTTGTCTGTTGATTGATCTTTCCTGAAAAGGTAAAGAGTTAGTTATATGCAATGTCATGATGTAATGAATTGTACTTCATCAATGTTTATGATATGAATGTGATGGATGTGCATGTAAGTTGAGTAGTTATCTTGCTGAGGATAGACGAATCCTGGATAATGAAATCTTTGACTACTGCTGGGGAAAGTAAATCCTTGACTGCTGCATGGGATTGCAAGAATCTTTTGATTGTTGAAAATGAGAAGTCCTGGGACCACTGTTGGGGAATCAGGAGCTTGGGTTGTATGCCAATCTACTGGGGATTCCTGTCTTGAGGAGATCTTTACTGGGGAATATCTGAATATCCTGTGAGGAACTGAGAATGAGAGTCTTCATTCTGCTTGGGGATTGATAGTTGGAAGTTTTAGCTCCGCTGGGGATTGCAAGAATCTTTTGATTGCTGCAGGTATTGATTTGGGATAAGTATCGGAATGTCGCCAAATCTGGGTCACATCTGAACTATCTCTAGAATGAAATCTGGAATAAGTATCGGAATGTCTCCAAATCTGGGTCATATCTGAACTATCTCTAGAATGAAATCTGGAATAAGTATCGGAATGTCGCCAAATCTGGGTCACATCTGAACTATCTCTAGAAGGAAATCTGGAATAAGTATCGGAATGTCGCCAAATCTGGGTCACATCTGAACTATCTCTAGAAGGAAATCTGGAAGAAGTATCGGAATGTCGCCAAATCTGGGTCACATCTGAACTATCTCTAGAAGGAAATCTGGAATAAGTATCGGAATGTCGCCAAATCTGGGTCACATCTGAACTATCTCTAGAAGGAAATCTGGAATAAGTATCGGAATGTCGCCAAATCTGGGTCACATCTGAACTATCTCTAGAAGGGAATCTGAATAAGTATCGGAATGTCGCCAAATTTGGGTCACATCTGAACTATCTCTAGAAGGAAATCTGGAATAAGTATCGGAATATCGCCAAATCTGGGTCACATATGAACTATCTCTAGAATGAAATCTGGAATAAGTATCGGAATGTCGCCAAATCTGGGTCACATCTGAACTATCTATAGAATGAAATCTGGAATAAGTATCGGAATGTCGCCAAATATGGGTCACATCTGAACTATCTCTAGAAGGAAATCTGGAATAAGTATCGGAATGTCGCCAAATCTGGGTCATATCTGAACTATCTCTAGAAGGAAATCTGGAATAAGTATCGGAATGTCGCCAAATCTGGGTCACATCTGAACTATCTCTAGAAGGGAATCTGAATAAGTATCAGAATGTCGCCAAATCTGGGTCACATCTGAACTATCTCTAGAAGGAAATCTGGAATAAGTATCGGAATGTCGCCAAATCTGGGTCACATCTGAACTATCTCTAGAATGAAATCTGGAATAAGTATCGGAATGTCGCCAAATCTGGGTCACATTTGAACTATCTCTAGAATGGAATCTGGAATAAGTATCGGAATGTCGCCAAATCTGGGTCACATCTGAACTATCTCTAGAAGGGAATCTGGAAGGTGTTGATCCTGATTTTGTTAAGGGTCAGAAATTGGGAGTATACCAATCTTCTGAGGTGATGAGAATCTTCATTTTGTTAACGGTCAGAAACTGGGAGTATACCAATCTTCTGAGGTTTTAAGGATGAGAGTCTTCATTCTTGAGAGAAACAGATTTTTAGAAGCTTCAATTGTCTATTATTCTGTTGGTGGTTGCGACTTCCAGCAGGTGATGAAGGAATTTGTGATGTTGATCGTAACTTCCAGCAGGTGATGAAGGAATTAATTTTTGATGATGACCGCAACTTCCAGAAGGAAATTTTGAACGCTCTTGAATTCCAGCAGGTGATGAAGGAATTTTGATGACCTTGATGATTGACATTCGAATGCCCCAAGTGATGATGAAAGAGACTTGCCCCAGGTTACTATGCAAATTGAGAGATTTGTTGAAATCTTGACTGGACTGCCCCAGGTTAATTGAACTTTGAAAGATTTGTTGAAATCTTGACTGGACTGCCCCAGGTTAACTGGATAGTGAAATCTCATACCCCCTTGTTGACAGGAGATTTGTCAATGGAAGTGTCATCCTTTTTGAAGTGATTTTGTTCACTGAGAGAGCTTTCGTTCATCGGATATTCATTGCGTGAATTTCTCCGCTTTCAAACAAATAGCCAAATGCAAACAGTGATATTCAAGTAATGCAAAGTTTATGTTTGTCTCGAAGTTTTGAAAAATGCATTTTTTAGCAGAAAACTTTTTTTTATAAGACAAAATCAACACAAGATTTAGAGCAAAGCCTTACAGGAGTCAGGATACCTTTTGTAACAGTATGCTTTCGAACTAACCCATGCTTCAATTAGGACTTTTGAAGGGTTGTAACGTGGTTTGGTTCACGGTTTAAGAAACAAAGGATGAAGGCTCAAAGTATATTTGTACCCACCCGCTCTTCGTGATGTCCTTCAATCCTAAACTCAGTTAATTGTGCGTCGAACTCTATTCGAAATTGGAACGACTTTTGGGTGATGGTTCACCAATTGAATTTATTGGGAAGGCAGTCATTATTTCCTTTTTCTTTTGCAACATTTTTCATGTTGTTGAGGATTTGTAATGACCTCTTTCTTTTGATTTGTTATCCCTAACTTTTGCCCGACTGTTCCCGTTTTCGAGATTACAGTCAACGGGATGCCCCAGCTTTCTTAAGCCTCCTTTATAGGTTTTGGCTTAGTGGGCTTTTCTATTTTGAGAGGTAATGGCTGCCTATAAGATAAGGAACCCACACTATCTTTTGATTCCAGAGGAATGCTTTTCTTTTTTTGATGTCGTTCGTTGTATTACGAACTAAGATTTTACGACTTCAATGCGCACCTTTTTTGAATTAACTGAGAGACTACCCTGTCCCAGGTTTAAATCAAAGGTTTCAATTTGTTTAAAACAGAAAACTCCTACTTCTTTTGCTCGAAGGGGTTGACTAGGGATTATCTTCCTTATAACTCCAGTGTTTGGGAATTGAAAGAAATTCCTGTACATCATCAGCAAGGACTTCAAAAATCACCACAAGGCCAGAACCATCCTTCTCAGCGCCATCTCGTATGCTGAATATGAAAAGATCTCTAACAGAGACACAACTAAGAACATGTTTGACTCACTCAGAATGACGCATGAGGGCAACGTTCAGGTCAAAGAAACTAAAGCTCTTGCGCTCATTCAGAAGTATGAGGCATTCAAAATGGAAGAAAGTGAATCCATTGAAACAATGTTCTCAAGATTCCAAATTCTGGTAGCTGGTCTCAAGGTTCTGGACAAAGGATACTCTACTGCTGATCACGTCAAGAAGATCATCAGAAGCTTACCAAAGTAGTGGAGGCCAATGGTTACAGCTCTGAAGCTAGCAAAAGATCTCAACAAAATTTCTCTGGAGGAACTTATCAGCTCCCTCAGAAGTCATGAGATAGAGCTAGAAGATAATGAACCTCAGAAGCAAGGTAAGCCTTTAGCATTAAAATCTAACAAAAAATCTGAGTCTAAAGTTTTGCAGGTAGTTGAAGAAACATCTGATGGATCCTCATCAGAAGAAGATGAACTTTCTCTTCTCTCCAGAAGAGTGAACCAACTGTGGAAGCAAAGGCAAAGGAAGTTCAGGAATCCCAGAAGATCTGATCAGAACGAGTCTTCTTCCAGATACAGAAGGACAAATTCTTCCTCTGGATACAGAAGATCTGAAGGCTCCTCAGGAAGCAGAAAGCCAAACACCAAGGACATCATCTGCTATGAGTGCAATGAGCAAGGACACTACAAGAGTGATTGCCCAAAGCTTCAGAGGGAAAAGCCCAAAAAGAAGTTTGGAAGAGAAAAGAAGAAAAGTCTCATGGCTACATGGGATGACTCTGACTCGTCTGAAGCTGACTCAGAATCAGATGATGAGAGAGCAAACATATCTCTCATGGCCAACATTTCAGAAGATAGTGAAGCTTCTGACTCAGACTCAGAATCAGATACTGAAGAGGTATTTCCTGACTTCGCAATTAATTTTACTAAGGCTGAACTTGCTGAAAGCCTTAATGAAATTCTGGAAAGGTACCAGCAGATTAGAGTTAAATTCAGAAACCTGAAAAGGAATCTTGAATCTGACTCTGATAAGACTGAGAGTCTTAAATTGGAAAATTCTGAGCTGAGAAATAAAATTTCAAAATTAGAAAATGTTTTACAAAACTCTCAGAAGGAACCAATTTCTGAAACTCCCAGCAGCGCTGATGAGATCATCAAGGAGTATGATCACAGTTTCCAGAAGTTCCTTGCTAAAAGCATAGATAGAAGCAAAATGGCTTCAATGATCTATGGAGTTAGCAGAAACGACAGGAAGGGAATAGGATACCAAGGTAAGGTTCCTACACCAAAGAATGTCATGGATTTAACCATTAAACACACTCCTCTGAAATCACATTTTGTGTATGGTCACACACATGATATTAAATACACTAGCAGTAAGTATTCTGTGAAACCAAAATTCAACCAGAGTTTTGGTAAATCTAACAAATCAGGACCCAAGAAAATCTGGGTACCTAAGGATAAAATAATACATGTTACAGATATCTTTAGCAGTAAGTCAGAAACACCAGTCATGGTACCTGGACTCTGGCTGCTCGCGACACATGACGGGAAGAAGGCATATGTTCCAAAGCCTGGAACTTAAGCCTGGAGGCCACGTTGGCTTTGGAGGCAATCAGAGGGGAAAGATAATTGGCTCTGGAACTGTAGGTAATGGAAATCTTCCCTCTATAAATAATGTTCTGCTAGTAGATGGATTAATGCATAATCTGTTATCCATAAGTCAATTAAGTGATAACGGTTATGATATAATCTTTAATCAAAAATCATGTAAAGCTTTTAGTCAGAAATATGGGACTATCCTGTTTAATGGAAAGAGGAAAAACAACATCTATAAAATCAAACTTTCTGAACTGAAAAGTCAGAATTTAAAGTGTCTTCTGTCTGTTAACAACGAGCAGTGGATCTGGCACAGAAGATTGGGGCATGTTAGTATGAGAAGAATATCTCAGATTAACAAACTCAATCTGGTCAGAGGACTTCCTAATTTGAAGTTCAATTCAGATGCTCTGTGTGAAGCATGTCAGAAAGGCAAGTTTGCAAAACCTTCTTTCAAATCTAAAAATGTTGTTTCTACCTCTAAGCCATTAGAACTTCTGCACATTGACTTATTTGGACCAGTTAAAACTGCTCCAGTCAGTGGCAAGAAGTATGGGTTAGTAATCGTAGATGACTATAGCAGATGGACATGGGTAAAGTTCTTAAGACACAAGGACGAGTCACACTCTGTGTTTGTTACCTTCTGTAACCAAGTTCAGAATGAAAAGGATCTTAGAATCGTTAAAGTCAGAAGTGATCATGGTGGAGAATTTGAAAACAAAGATTTTGAGTCATTCTTTAATGACAGAGGCATTCTGCATAATTTCTCTTGTCCTAGAACTCCCCAACAAAATGGAGTTGTAGAATGAAAGAACAGAACATTGCAAGAAATGGCCAGAACCATGATCAATGAGACAAACGTTGCTAAGATCTTCTGGGCAGAGGCAATAAACACAGCGTGCTACATTCAGAATAGAATCTCAATAAGACCTATTCTGGAAAAGACTCCATATGAATTGTGGAAGAACAGAAAGCCCAACATTTCATATTTTCATCCATTTGGATGTACTTTCTTTATGTTAAATACAAAAAATTATTTGAACAAGTTTGACTCTAAAGCACAGAAGTGTATTATGTTAGGATACTCTGAACGCTCAAGAGGGTACAGAGTATACAATACAGAAACAAAGATTGTGGAAGAATCAATCAGTGTTCGTTTTGATGATAAGCTTGACTCTGAAAAGTCAAAGCAGAATGAAGTTTTTGCAGGTATGGAAATTGAATTTACAGGTTCTGAAGACAAGTCATCAGAAGCTCTCAACACAGACACCCATTCAACATCTGAAAGGAGCACTGCTAGCAATCCTACAACAGCTGCTGATCAACCTCAGAAGAGATTACCTAGAAGCAGCTTGGATCACCCAGAAGAAACTATCTTGGGAAGAAAGGAAGATCCAATCAGAACAAGAGCAAGCTTCAGAAACTCTGAAGAAACCCTCATGGGACTTGTGTCTCTGATTGAACCCTCTTCTATTGATGAAGCACTTCTGGACAATGACTGGATTCTAGCAATGCAAGAAGAGCTGAATCAATTCACCAGAAATGACGTATGGGATCTTGTTCCCAGACCAAAAGGATTCAACGTCATTGGAACAAGATGAGTGTTCAGAAACAAGCTAAATGAACAAGGTGAAGTCATCAGAAATAAAGCTCGACTGGTAGCACAAGGTTATAGTCAGCAAAAGGGGATAGACTATATTGAAACCTTTGCTCCAGTCGCCAGGTTAGAATCTATCAGACTTTTAATTTCATTTGCTGTCAATAGAGGCATCACTCTGTATCAGATGGATGTCAAGAGTGCATTCTTAAATGGTTATATAGAAGAAGAGGTTTATGTGCACCAACCCCCTGGTTTTGAAAATACAAAACATCCAGAACATGTTTTCAAACTAAAGAAGTCACTATATGGTCTGAAACAAGCTCCCAGAGCTTGGTATGAAAGACTATGTAACTTTCTGTTAGAAAATGAATTCACCAGAGGGAAGGTGGACACTACCTTATTCTGTAAGTCAGTTAAGAATGACATCTTAGTCTGTCAAATTTATGTTGATGATATTATTTTTGGATCTACTAATCCTTCTCTTGGAAGAAAATTTGCTAAGTGTATGCAGGCAGAATTTGAGATGAGCCTCATGGGGGAACTGAAATTCTTTCTAGGAATTCAGATCAATCAAACTCCAGAGGGAACTTACATTCATCAGAGCAAATATGTCAGAGATCTTCTGAAGAAATTTGACCTCTCAGAATGTAAGCCATCAAAGATTCCAATGCATCCCACGTGCATTCTGGAAAGAGAAGAGGTAAGCAAAAAGGTAGAACAGAAGGTCTACAGAGGTATGATTGGTTCTCTCCTTTATCTGACAGCTTCAAGACCTGATATCTTATTCAGCGTATGTATTTGTGATAGATTCCAATCAGATCCTAAAGAATCTCACTTAACAGTTGTTAAGCGAATTTTCAAGTATCTGAAAGGTACTACTAATCTGGGTTTATTTTATAGAAAATCTAGTGATTACAGCTTAGTAGACTACTGCGATGCTGACTTTGCTGGAGACAGAGTAGAGCGTAAAAGTACTTCTGGAAGCTGCCAGTTTCTGGGAGAAAATCTGATCTCTTGGTCCAGCAAAAGGCAATCCACAATTGCGCTATCAACAGCAGAAGCTGAGTACATAGCAGCAGCATGATGTAGCACACAAATGCTCTGGATGAAAAGTCAGCTTGAAGACTTCCAGATTTTTAAGAGTAACATCCATATACTCTGTGACAATACTTCTGCTATTTGCTTAAGTAAGAATCCCATTCTACATTCTAGGGCTAAGCATATAGAAATAAAACACCATTTCATTAGGGACTATATTCAGAAAGGAATTTTGAACTTAAAATTTATTGATACAGACCATCAATGGGCTGATATCTTCACTAAACCCCTTTCTGAAGATAGGTTCAATTTCATTCTGAAACATCTCAGCATGAAAATCTGCCCAGAGTGAAAATGTTTTAATTCTATATATTTATCTTCAGAATGTATTTGTTTTACTGTGAACCTCTGATCAATCTCTTTTCAGAAAGATAGAACATGCATATTGTATCAGATGTTATTCTTAAAGATCTAAGCGTTTCAGCTAAAGGATAGACGTGCTGCTCACTAAATCAAACAAGTGTCATCCAATCATCAGCAAATCTCTGAAGCAGAACGCGTGCACGCTTCTGAGAATGCAAAATGCTGATTGGGTGCATTGAGACACATGTCTGGTAACCGTTTCAAGTATCTTTCTCAAATCCCCCAAAATCAGCAAGCATTAAATGAAAGTAATCATGTTTTTAAAACGTAATCATGAATTATTTCTCTTTCTTGAAACCGTTTACACTTTCAAAAATTATTCTGAAATCTATTTAAGCACATTAACATTTCACATTAATCTTTTACCGTTTCTTACAATCTTACAAATATTTTTCTGCATTTTCTCTGTGTGTTCATCTCTCTCAAAGAAACCCATTTTTCAGTTTTCTCAGAAAAACCCTAAGTGTGAACATGGCAACCTCCAGCAATGTCTCTGCATGTTCTCAGAAGGAAGCTTCTTCTGAACAGTACCAAGTTCCTTTCAGAACACTCCTTACACCAGTGAAGAATTTGGAAGTGCTGTCTGAACTAATTGTTGACTTCTCCAGTCTGAAAGAAAATGGATTTGACTTGACAGAAGAAGTTAGGGCACATGAATGAGAGAGATATTTTGATAGGTTGGTTAGACCAACATTCTCAGTCTTGGTCAAGGAGTTCTGGATTCATGCGTACTCATCAATGCATCAAGTCACCTCCTACATAATGGGAAAGAAGATTGTGATCACTGAGGATCACATAGCAAGATTGATTGGATACAGTGGCGGTGGTATCCGCTGTATCGATATGGCTGAAAGATGCTCTGACATTGCTGTCATTGCAAGGCAGATTTTCACCCATGGGGTTCCCAGCAGCAAGATCAGAGACTTAAAGGATCACGACAGAGTATGGGCGAAGATCATTCTGGGGTGCTTTAATCACAGGAAGCCAACAAGCTCCCCTGATTATATAAATATAGATCAGCAGTTTCTGATCTATTTTATTAATCAGAAGGTAAAAATCAACTTGGCTCATCTTCTGTTTAATCACCTCAGGACCAGCGTCAAGGAGACCAGGGAAGAAGAAAGAACAAAGAGGGATTGGATACCCTTTGGCATGTTAATATTAGATATTCTGACTGAGAATAGGCTGATAGAGCACCTCACAGAAGCTCAGGAATTAAGTTCTATTGAACCAAATGTTGGCAAGCCTCTGAACGCCAAGAATCTGAAGAAAATGAAACTGATAGAGAATATCAGAAAGGAGCCCAACGTTAATCCTCTTGCTGACATCACCAGAAGAAGAGTCCCTCTGGACGACTTTCCATTATTTTCTGAGATTGAATCTAAACCAGTGGTGGTTCTCAGATACTTGGACGCTTGCAAGGCTGATGGTACAGATCCCAAACTGAATATCAAAGATCTGCACCAACAACAACCAGAAGTCTCTATGAAGAAGACGAAGAAAAGAAAGGCCACTTCAGAAGGACCATCCCAGCAGACCCCTAAGAAAAGAGGTAATTTATCTGCTGCTTTTGTTTTAAATTCTTCTGCTATTCCAACATCAATCCCAACCCCAGCTTCACATGAACTTCCAATCCCCATACCAACAATTGATGAAACCGAACCAGAAGATGACCCCTCTGAGTCGCTGACTCTCAGGAGACCCCGCACCAAACATACAAAACCCATAACATCAACAGCATCAGAACTTGACAAAGTTCTGTCTGACATTGATCAACGTGTTTCTGATCACCTCTCAAATAATCCAAACACTGAACCAGATATTGCCCACTCTCCTCAACCAGAACATCCTCTCTCACCCATACTAGAAGAACCACAAATTCTTGAACAACCAAAAATTACACCTCCTTCTCCTTAACCAGCAACTCCTCCTCCCTCTCCTCAACCAGAAATTCATCAACCATCACCTCCACCATAACCTCCTCAACCTGAGTTTCATCACTCTGAAACTCCATCACCTGAACCTCATTCTCCTCAATCCTATGAGCCACAACCCTTGGCAATTCAGCTGCCATGTGGAACAACTGTAACCATGGCCCAGCTGCCATCCTCTCCAGAAACTACCCCTCCAAATACTCCAAAAACTCCAAATAGTCCAATTATTATTTCTGATTCTCCCACTCCATCTCCCAAACAAACATCTCCCAAACAAACTACAGAAGACCCCAGCAGGACCTTCATTGATTTAACAATCCTTGACCGTCTTGCTGATCTCAAAAATAAAATAGCCATTCCAAAACCAAAACAGCCAGATGTTGGCTCTGGCATTGTGAATTTTGAAACAAGTTTGCAGCAGTGGATTGCTTCTCTGAAGCAAGTTTGCCCTGGAATGATTGATCCTGCTGCCTCAGACCAGCTCTGGACACGTTTCAGAATATGGGTACGTGCTGAAGCCCTCAAACTGCAAGACATCAATTATGAGCAGGCACAACAGAACTTCAGCAAGCTGCTAAAGGAAGTTGAAAGTCAGCTGCCACAGGACGAAGTGCTCTTTCTGGATAGTGAGCCATGGTCTGAGAAGCGTCCAGCTTCAAAAGTGCAGCCAGAAGATGATCAGACTATTCAAGCTGAAGAAGTCAGTCAAGCTGAAGATGTTGCAGAAAGCTCTCAGAAGCTTCCTGCTTCTGATGTTTCTCAAGCTGCCTTGGACAGGCAGACTCTGGAAGAGCTGAGGCTGAATGATATTCGTCTGCAGCAAAGAATGGATGAAAATGATCAGAAGATGAAGGAAAGGATGGACGTGCAAGACAGCAAGATAGATACAGTAGTCAGCATGGTACACAAGCAGACTGAAACTGCTGATCAAATTAAGGCAATGCTGGAGACTCTGTTCACACGCTTCCCACCCCAACCTTAGTTTTTGTTTTTCATTCATGATATTTTCAATGTTTTCTTTGCATATCATTTGTACTGTTTTGTCTGGCTCTGAATTTTAATATAACAAGTTTTTCTGCTCTGATCGTTTTAGCACATCACTTACACTTTTTGATTGCTGACAAAAAGGGGGAGAACAAGAATGATATTTTTCAATAACGGATTACTGAGACAAAAAGTCTCAAACATTCTAACACTCTGACATACTTGAATGTTTTCTGTTTTTGCATAAGTCTACAGGTACAAGAAGTTAATCAGCTCTGATATTCTGATCTGAAGCTCTGATATTCTGATGTTCAAATAAAATCAATAAAGATCTGATCCTGAAGAACTCTTGGAATTAAAAAGGGAAGTAATAAATTCAGGGGGAGTATCTCTGATCTAAACTCTGATACAACTTATTATTTAGTTATCTCTGATACTTTTCGTTTACTTTCAATTAAAAAATATCTAGTTTTTGTCATCATCAAAAAGGGGGAGATTGTTAGAACAAAGTTTGAATCTACTACCCTAAGTTTAAGTTTTGATGATAACAAAATGCTAAGATATATTAATTGTATGATTCATGTAAGAACTATTTGCTACCTAAAAATTACACTCTGTTTTACAGAAACTCTGATAGGTATCAGCATGAGAACATCCTCATCAGCATCAGAAAATTAGATATCAACATCAGCATCAAAAGATGTTATATCAGATACCAGAATCAGAAGATCAACTTACGCTTATGCTGAAGCTTGATGAACAAGATCTGCGCTCAACACTCTGAACTCTGATAAAGACAACAGTTCATCAACACCTAAGCAGCGTCAGAATGAGCCAAAGCCAGAACACGCTTAAGTGGCAACGGTACTGTGCATTCAAGATGAGTTATTACCAACGACATCATTCGAGACAAGATCTGCTTAATAAGGAAAGAATTTTATTGGCATTGAAACATAATTATTCTCCAACGTACACTATTTACAATTCTATATAAACAAGTCAATAAAGATTGAATTGGATAATGCTCTACATCAATCTACACGCCTAAAAGCTATTCATCATCTTCCTCACTCTCAGTTTGCTAAAAGCTCCAAAATTCCTTACTCAATTATTTTAGCAATCTAGTTTCCATAAGCTTAATTTGTGTAGTATCACAGTTGTGATAAACAGTTTTGTAGAAAACATTCACACACCTAGATTTCAATTCTTTGTAAGAAAGTAATTCCTTGAGAAACCGGTTTGTGGTTTGACTCAAGAAGGCTTTAGCAGTTGTTAAAGCAGATTGTAATATTCAGTTGAATATAGTGGATTAAGACCTCGTTGGAGCGAGGCGAAATCACCTTGACGGGTGGACTGGAGTAGTTTGAGATCAAACGAACCAGGATAAAAATACCGTGTTCATTGCAATTGATTTCCAGTTTTTACAATTCAACCCCCCTTCTTGTGTTTTTCACTTCTTCACAACGTCCATATGTCCTTTATTTCACTGATTAGACCAAACACTTCAAACTCTCAATCAGAAGCCTCAGCCCATATCCCAGATGTTTAGACCTTGAGAAACAAACAGAAATCTTGAGCAAACGTCAAAGCAGTGTAACAACCAATTAAAACACTGGATTCAAATTCTTCTGAAACTGCGCGTGCAAACCCTAATTCTTGATTTAATGTCAAAGAAAGCGTCTGCTTGATCAAACCCTGAGCCAAACTCAAACAAACCCTAGCAACCTGCTTGAACTGATTCAAAAGTTAATGGAAACCTTAATTTTGTCCGACTGATGAGAAAAGTCTGTTTGACCGGTTCTTAAGCCAATCTAAAAAATTAGGAAAAGCCTGAAGCTGTGATTTCTTGTGGAAAAGAGAGGGCAAATTTTGGGGTACAACAGTTGCCCCTGTTCAATCTTCTTGAACCTGAAGAGTTAGATTGGCAAGTTTTCCGTTCGCGACTCGAAGGTAAAAGGAGAATGGACACTAGAGTGCCCAAAAAATTTGCACTCGTCAAAGCGTAGTTTGAGGGAATGGGCTTAAAGATGCCATTTGGTGATGGGCTTAAAGATGCCATCTGGAAATGTGACAGGGGGATGGGCTTAGAGATGCCATCTGGAAATTGCTGGTAGGCGGATGGGCTTAGAGATGCCATATGGAAATGTGACAGGGGGATGGGCTTAGAGATGCCATCTGGAAATTGCTGGTAGGAGGATGGGCTTAGAGATGCCATCTGGAAATTGCTGGTAGGAGGATGGGCTTAGAGATTCCATCTGGAAATGTTTGTTGAACTGTATGTCGTTGGTGAGTGGGTGAGTATCAGAAAGGTATCCATGTTTTAGAACATCTCTGAACTGGGGGTCTGAATAAGCAATAGATTGACATCCGTGTTTGGAGAATCCGTAAACTGTTTTCAGAGGTCTTGAAGTTGAATAAGCAATAAATCAGCATCCATGTTGGGAAGCGTCCGTAAACTATTTTCAAAAGTTGAGTTTGAACAAGCGATAGATTAACATCCGTGTTTGGAGAATCCGTAAACTGTTTTCAAAAGTTGAAGAATCTGAACAAGCGATAGGTTAACATCCGTGTCTGGAGAACCCGTAAACTGTTTTCAGAAGTTGAAGAATCTGGAATAAGTATCAGAATGTCGCCATGTCTAGGTCACATCTGAACTGTGTCTGGAAGGAATCTGGAATAAGTATCGGAATGTCGCCATGTCTTGGTCACATATGAACTATCTCTGGAAGGAATCTGGAATAAGTATCAGAATGTCGCCATGTCTGGGTCTCATCTGAA
This sequence comes from Vicia faba, assembly GCA_948472305.1. NCBI lineage: Eukaryota > Viridiplantae > Streptophyta > Magnoliopsida > Fabales > Fabaceae > Vicia > Vicia faba. Next base: position 135,493 of record CATIWC010000546.1, on the reverse strand, counting down.
CTATTTCTAGAAGGAATCTCAGAAGATGATGATCTTTGTCTGTTGATTGATCTTTCCTGAAAAGGTAAAGAGTTAGTTATATGCAATGTCATGATGTAATGAATTGTACTTCATCAATGTTTATGATATGAATGTGATGGATGTGCATGTAAGTTGAGTAGCTATCTTGTTGAGGATAGACGAATCCTGGATAATGAAATCTTTGACTACTGCCGGGGAAACTAAATCCTTGACTGCTGCAGGGGATTGCAAGAATCTTTTGATTGTTGAAAATGAGAAGTCCTGGGACCACTGTTGGGGAATCAGGAGCTTGGGTTGTATGCCAATCTACTGGGGATTCCTGTCTTGAGGAGATCTTTACTGGGGAATATCTGAATATCCTGTGAGGAACTGAGAATGAGAGTCTTCATTCTGCTTTGGGATTGATAGTTGGAAGTTTTAGCTCCGCTGGGGATTGCAAGAATCTTTTGATTGCTCCAGGTATTGATTTGGGATAAGTATCGGAATGTCGCCAAATCTGGGTTACATCTGAACTATCTCTAGAATGAAATCTGGAATAAGTATCGGAATGTCTCCAAATCTGGGTCACATCTGAACTATCTTTAGAATGAAATCTGGAATAAGTATCGGAATGTCGTCAAATCTGGGTCACATCTGAACCATCTCTAGAAGGAAATCTGGAATAAGTATCGGAATGTCGCCAAATCTGGGTCACATCTGAACTATCTCTAGAAGGAAATCTGGAAGAAGTATCGGAATGTCGCCAAATCTGGGTCACATCTGAACTATCTCTAGAAGGAAATCTGGAATAAGTATCGGAATGTCGCCAAATCTGGGTCACATCTGAACTATCTCTAGAAGGAAATCTGGAATAAGTATCGGAATGTCGCCAAATCTGGGTCACATCTGAACTATCTCTAGAAGGGAATCTGAATAAGTATCGGAATGTCGCCAAATCTGGGTCACATCTGAACTATCTCTAGAAGGAAATCTGGAATAAGTATCGGAATATCGCCAAATCTGGGTCACATATGAACTATCTCTAGAATGAAATCTGGAATAAGTATCGGAATGTCGCCAAATCTGGGTCACATCTGAACTATCTCTAGAATTAAATCTGGAATAAGTATCGGAATGTCGCCAAATATGGGTCACATCTAAACTATCTCTAGAAGGAAATCTGGAATAAGTATCGGAATGTCGCCAAATCTGGGTCACATCTGAACTATCTCCAGAAGGAAATCTGGAATAAGTATCGGAATATCGCCAAATCTGGGTCACATATGAACTATCTCTAGAAGGGAATCTGAATAAGTATCGGAATGTCGCCAAATCTGGGTCACATCTGAACTATCTCTAGAAGGAAATCTGGAATAAGTATCGGAATGTCGCCAAATCTGGGTCACATCTGAACTATCTCTAGAATGAAATCTGGAATAAGTATCAGAATGTCGCCAAATCTGGGTCACATTTGAACTATCTCTAGAATGGAATCTGGAATAAGTATCGGAATGTCGCCAAATCTGGGTCACATCTGAACTATCTCTAGAAGGGAATCTGGGAGGTGTTGATCCTGATTTTGTTAAGGGTCAGAAATTGGGAGTATACCAATCTTCTGAGGTGATGAGAATCTTCATTTTGTTAACGATCAGAAACTGGGAGTATACCAATCTTCTGAGGTTTTAAGGATGAGAGTCTTCATTCTTGAGAGAAACAGATTTTTAGAAGCTTCAATTGTCCGTTATTCTGTTGGTGGTTGCGACTTCCAGCAGGTGATGAAGGAATTTGTGATGTTGATCGTAACTTCCAGCAGGTGATGAAGGAATTAATTTTTGATGATGACCGCAACTTCCAGAAGGAAATTTTGAACGCTCTTGAATTCCAGCATGTGATGAAGGAATTTTGATGACCTTGATGATTGACATTCAAATGCCCCAAGTGATGATGAAAGAGACTTGCCCCAGGTTACTCTGCAAATTGAGAGATTTGTTAAAATCTTGACTGGACTGCCCCAGGTTAATTGAACTTTGAAAGATTTGTTGAAATCTTGACTGGACTGCCCCAGGTTAACTGGATAGTGACATCTCATACCCCCTTGTTGATAGGAGATTTGTCAATGGAAGTGTCATCCTTTTTGAAGTGATTTTGTTCACTGAGAGAGCTTTCGTTCATCGGATATTCATTGCGTGAATTTCTCCGCTGTCAAACAAATAGCCAAATGCAAACAGTGATATTCAAGTAATGCAAAGTTTATGTTTGTCTCGAAGTTTTGAAAAATGCGTTTTTTAGCAGAAAACTTTTTTTATAAGACAAAATCAACACAAGATTTAGAGCAAAGCCTTACAGGAGTCAGGTTACCTTTTGTAACAGTATGCTTTCGAACTAACCCATGCTTCAATTAGGACTTTTGAAGGGTTGTAACGTTGTTTGGTTCACGGTTTAAGAAACAAAGGATAAAGGCTCAAAGTATATTTGTACCCACCCGCTCTTCGTGATGTCCTTCAATCCTAAACTCAGTTAATTGTGCGTCGAACTCTATTCGAAATTGGAACGACTTTTGGGTGATGGTTCACCAATTGAATTTATTGGGAAGGCAATCATTATTTACTTTTTCTTTTGCAACATTTTTCATGTTGTTGAGGATTTGTAATGACCTCTTTCTTTTGATTTGTTATCCCTAACTTTTGCCTGACTGTTCCTGTTTTCGAGATTACAGTCAACGGGATGCCCCAACTTTCATAAGCCTCCTTTATAGGTTTTTGCTTAGTGGGCTTTTCTCTTTTGAGAGGTAATGGCTGCCTATAAGATAAGGAACCATCACTGTCTTTTGATTCCAGAGGAATGCTTTTCTTTTTTTGATGTCGTTCGTTGTATTACGAACTGAGATTTTGCGACTTCAATGCGCACCTTTTTTGAATTAACTGAGAGACTACCCTGCCCCAGGTTTAAATCAAAGGTTTCAATTTGTTTAAAACAGAAAACTCCTACTTCTTTGGCTCGAAGGGGTTGACTAGGGATTATCTTCCTTATAACTCCAGTGTTTGGGAATTGAAAGAAATTCCTGTACATCATCAGCAAGGTCTGTTCAAAAGCGTACTGTATGAGATTATGGTATTGTTTCGTCATCCTCCCTCTAAAGGCGTGTAGCTTTTTATCAAGAGTTAAATATCATAAAGAAAGCATAAGAGTAGTGAAAATGAATGGATGAATTCAAGACAAACATATGCAATGCATTAATGAAACAAAGTTTGACATTAATAGATAATTGTTTGAATCACAAAAGAAATTACAACTTTGAAAATTCAAATGAAACAAAGACATTCTCAATGATTTGGCATAGGAGGAGTGATCATGCTAGAGTCTCCGGAGGGTCAAACTCGATCTCCTTGGCATCAATCATGTCTTGGATCTTGTCTTCAGAGGCCAACAGTTGTTTGTGTCATGTCCCAGACTGTCAGAGTGGTATGCACACCTTTCATTGGGATGATAGGTAGGAGCAGAAGTATTTGTGTTCCGGAGGGGAGCCTTCAATGTAATCAGCCTTGCCTGCAGCATGCGTTGTAGCCCTTGACCCAATGACATGTTGATCTTGGTGAATTGTCTTTTAGGCGCGACCTCCTTACGCTGATGCCCCTGTCTTTGTTGAGCAGGCGTAGGATTAGAGATCAAGATTGCTCCTACATGTTGGTCATGACGACTCTTTTGACTGTTCGCAGCATTAGACTCTTTCTTTCCGTTGTAGGGAATTATCTGAGTATCCGAGGGTGTAGTTCCTTGGATCTTTCCACTTTTGATGCCAGCTTCAACCCTTTCACCGGTCAGTATTAGCTCGGTGAACCCGGCTGAGGAGCTTCCAATTAAGTGATTGAAGAAAGGCCCAGTCAAAGTTGCCATGAAGATGTCAATCAACTCTCTGTCAGTTAAAGGGGGTTGCACCCTACCAGCCAGATCTCTCCACTTTTGAGCGTATCCTTTGAAGCTCTCGTTGGAACCCATGGTCATGTTCTGCAATTGCACACGAGTTGGTGCGAGATCAGCATTGTATTGATACTGTTTGTAAAAAGCCATAGCTAAATCTTCCCAGGTGTGGATGCGAGAACTCTCCAATTGATAGAACCACTCGAGTTGAGCCCCTACCAGGCTTTCTTGGAAGAAATGGATCCAAAGCTTTGGATCATTTGTGTATGGTTGAATCTTGCGGACATAAGACTTTAAGTGCATCTTAGGGCAAGAGACTCCATCATACAAGGCCAAGGTAGGGACTTTGAACTTTGGAGGGATGACCAGTTCAGAAACCAAACCCATGTCTCCTAAATCCAAGCCAGGTATTTGTTGAACCTCCATAGCATTGAGGCGATCCTCCAACTGTTTGTACTTGTCATCAGCGGGAGGATATTGTTCTTCGGAGTAGTCAACTTCATCAATCTCCAAATTGTGGTCTTCTTCAAGACTGGCCCCTATGCTGGGTGGAGTTGAAAGGTCTTGGGTTTGAGGTCTTCTCCCCAAGTTCAGGATGCTCGTTGCCTTCTTGGACTTCTTCTTCTTGTCTTTGAGAAGGAGAGCTTTCAGATCCTCTTGCCCTTTTCCCATAGCCAGAAGCATTTGTTGGAATTGAGCGTTTTGAGCTTGGAGATCTTTCACCGTTTGTTCCATATCCATCTTACTGAAATAAACAGTAGGAAGATAAGGAGACCTGTATGGGAGAAACCTGTTATGCAATGATATGTATGATATATGTATGCAATGTTTTCAAGGATCTCTTGGGGTAAACACAAGAGAATGTTAGAGGTTGAACTTAGATCTTTGATTGGAGAACTTTGCACCTGTGGATGTCTTTCCACGAGAATCAAGCTCACCATGTCAAGTGGGTCATAGCCCCTGATTCAAGTTGTTGCACTTGATCTTTGATGTCATTTGTTTAGAGGAGAAAACCTCTTGCCCTTTGATAGATGTCTGGTTCAACGTGACCCTGCATCAACAGACCCTCGAGATCCTTGAAATAATTATTGAAAATGCTATGGTATGATGTCATGATGTTATGTACATGTATGCAAAAGTAAGCAAGTGTATATACAGGTAATCATATTCACACAAAGCAAACAAGTCCTTAGGTTTAGGCTTGCATGGGTTTTGTAGGTAAGTACCCTCTTGAAGTTAGTTGGCTCATCCTGTCCTAACATAGAAACTGGGTTCTAAGGAGCTCAATATCATTGGATTATTTTCTGTGTTCATTGTTTTGGTTTAGCCACTTAACTGGCGACCAAAATATTCCAAGAAAACAACCCTCAATGAGTGTAGTATCGAGTATCTACCAACTTCGAACTGCACCAAAGTCGGTCATCTCACTACCCCTAAAAAGGCTAAAATGGTCAATTAAGGTTCTAAGAGTTCGTTAGTGCTTCATGACATCACTCAGTGGCCCCGTACTCTCCTTGATTGAACTCAAGGGTTACCGGTACTCACAAATATGTCACACTAACATAGCTTACTGCTTCAACCATGTCGGTATACCCCGCACAGCTCCCTCACAGTTTTATTGCTATTTACCTAAAAAGGTGCCCCCAAATCCGGGTGTAAGATTTACAACAAACCCAAACAAGGACCCAAAAAGTAAAGCAATCAAGGCAATCAAAGCAAGTATGTAAAGGTGATCTAAAACCCTAAGGTAACCCCACTTTTAAATTTCTCCCCAGCAGAGTCGCCAGTTCTGTGATACGGTGGGAGAACTGACTTGAGGTCTTGCGTTTGTATTCGCACTTGTTCGGTTTAGCAAGAGTCACCACCGACTTTTTATTTTATCCTAAAGGAAAGGTTAAAAAGCATAGGAAAAACCTTTGAGATGTTTTCGTGGGTTCGGGGGGTAGATTATGAAAAGGGAAGGTGCTAGCACCCTTTTCATCCATGGTTATCCATGGGCTCTTAGTTACTTGTTTTAGATCACTTGCCTTGATTTTCAATTGCTTGAAATGGTGGTGTGTGTGTGTGTGTTTGAAAATGTTTTGAAAAAGATGCCTTGTCTAGGCAACCGTTGTAACAATTCTTTACTCGAATGTTTTACAAAGGTGTTTGTCTTTTTGAAAAGATGTTTCAATGTTTTTGAAAGTTTGTTTTAAAATTGTGTCGTGGAGTGTGTTTTGAAAGTAGGCAAGTGTGTTTTGCAAGTTTGATCAAGTAACTAAGAGTTGTCTACCCCTAAATTTACTCAAAGATTTTTCTCATGTTTGAACCCTTTTAACAGTGTTGTTTCACCATTGTATTTGGTGAACAACCTTGTGTTAGGATGTTAACAGGACGGGCGCGGGTCATCGTTTAGACCATGAATGCAATAGTGCCAAGTGTCTTTGGCAATTTTTCTTTTAAGGGACTTGACCATTTTTTAGGCATCTTTGAGAAAGCGTCATCGAGGGACTTATGATCATTTGATTTGTTTTTGTTTTGCCAAAGATACTCAACATGCAACATGGCCCATTTTTGAAGGCAACAAGCGGGATTACCCTAGAGGTGCAAGTGTGAATTGTGTATTGATTATCATGCATTTATCTTTGTGTTAGGTTATCTAGCGGTTGATTTTGAATCTTCGCATACAAACCCTAATTACTATACAGTATATAGAAAGCGATAAATTACGGGAATTTAAAGTCTAAGCTATTACAAATAAGTATCCGGGGATGGGGGTACAAATGTTTACAAATGGGGATGAGTCTTATCAGGATAGTAGTATCCAAATAATATTTACAACCAAATCGAATCGCATTCTCAATGTAAAGTATATCAATGTATAAGAATAAAAGCAATGTATCAAAAATATTCGTGAAAGTGTATGTGATTATTTATGCATGATGCAAATATTAACCTAATGTATTTATTAAGAATTTTATTTATTGTTGGTTTTTTTGTTAAGTTATATAAACAAAAGGTTTAAGTAAAAAAAAGAAATGTTTAAATTTAAAAATTCTATTTTTTATGTATTCTTCATTAATGTTTTATACAAGGTTTAATTGAAACAAAAAAGTTTTAAAAGAGAAAATTGTTTAACTTAAAAAATATATTTTATATGTATTTTAAGTGTAATAAAAAAGTATTGTTACTAAAAAATCTTAATATATGAAAGAAAACAATATATCATTTTTATTAAAAAATGTTAATTTATGTATATAAAAAAAAAGGAAAAAAGTAAGGTGATAGAAAAATAGTGTTAGTTTGAAATGAAAAATAAAATAAAAGAAAAAGTAAAAGATTAAATGGGCTTGGTGTTATACTGTTTGGCCCAAACAAAAGAGCAAACCAAGTCAAAGAAGGGGGGTGAGGCGCCTGAATCAATTGGGCCCAAGGGGTTTTGTGAGGGAACAGGCCCAATGCGCTTTACAACATTTTTTAGGGTTTCATTTGTTGTTTTCAGAGTTAGGGTTTACAGTGGTACGAACGACGCTCTCATCTTCTCCTTCTTCGCCTCTTTACTTTCTTGAACGGAGGCCACTGATGCTCTTCCATTCGCCTCAGCTTCCAGACGCCATCTCCACTTCTTCCTCCTCACGATCATTCAGGCAAAGATAAAGGAAAGGTAGTGTTTTCTCTCAGTTTCCTCTTCGTGCGTTTTTAGGGCTTTGGATTCCTCTTGCATGTTTTATTTATTCTGATTCTTTTGTATTATTATTTGTTTCTTGTGAGGTGTTAAAGAAAGGGAAGAGGTACTACCTTTGGAGAGGAGACGAGGAGTGGACTGGAGGCATTTTAGGCGGCCGGAGGCGGAGGGAGTATGATGCTGATGAGCTTTGCTCTGGTATTCCTGGTATCTTTCTTTTGTTAGGTTTTGTGATGAACGTCTGAAAACCCTAGCTTTTAGTTCTCTCTTCTTCTTCTTCTTTTTGCTTGCTCTGATATACCCGTTGTTGAAATGTTGATGTTGTTGAACCTTGTTGTTCTGATATTGATGATTTTGATATCTGAGTTGCCTATTGTTTCACTTCTGGCTTCTTCCTCTTTTTGAACTTTGATTCTCAATGATGATTTCTGAGAGTTGTTTGCTTTAGCGTGTTTTGCTTCTGAGTAGCTTTTCCTCTCTTTTTGCCTGGTTAGCTTGGCCTATGATGAACATGATCTGAGGCACTGTTGGTTATTGACTTTCTTCCTCTCTTTTTTTGGTTTTGTTACTCAATGATGAACATCAGTTCTGAGAGTTTGGAATTTGTTTGATTCTGAGTTGGCCCTATGATGAAGTTGTTCTGAGGGTTCTTTGGGATTTTTGTTATCTAGTTTGGATTGAAGGGTTATTGGTACAGGTTTAAAAGGAAAGCTTGAATGCTATAGTTTTTTACAGGCTTTTTATGGCTTTGAGCAGGTTTAAAAGGCAAGCTTGAGTGCTGTAGTTTTTGACAGGCTTTGTATGGCTTTGTTTGGAAATTTGTTTCTGGTATAGGCTTGACTTGAATGTTTTAATGTAGTTTTGTAGCCATTTCTGGTTTTGATACTGAGTTTAGGCTTTGAAAGGCTTGTGGGCTTGCTTCTTTGAAACTAACAGTTTGACAGGTTTGTTGGGATTTCTGGTTTGAAGGCTGTTTGTTTGGTTGACACAGGTTTTGAAAGGCTTGTCTTTGAAGTTGTAACAGGTTTGAGAATTTGTTTGGAAGTTACAGGCTCATTGTTGTTGGCTTCTGTTTAGAGGCTTGCTTCAGTTTGTAAGCTTGAAGGAAGTCTTGGTTTTTCTTCTGTAACAGTTTGAGGGCTTGTGTTTATGCAGGCTTTTGCAATGTTACAGTTTGTAGTATCTCTTGTTTATTCTGCCTCCTCCTTTTCTTGTTCTGATATTCTCTGTTATATCTTTTTCTAATCCTGCCTGTAAGCCTCTCCACTTCGCTCTCTCTTTCTCTCTCCAAAGATAAAAATCATTTTTTATTGCTTTAGACTGTACTTACTCTGAAAAAGCGTTTGGCCTGGAAAATGATGACAATTTTGAAATGTTGCTTGCATTGTATCTTTCCTCTACATACTTCCTGTTTTTCTGTCTTGCTTTTGCTAGCTTGTAGGCAACTTTGACAGTTCTTGGACAGCTTGGTTGACATCTCTTTTGGACAGTTCTGCACTTGGTTGGCCATTTTGACTTAGTTTGGTTTGCCTTGTTTGATAGTGCAATTCAGTTTAGTTTCTTTGACAGTTTGTTTGCCCATGTTGACAATGCATTTTATGCAGCTTGTTTGCCCATTTTCATTTGGTTTGCCTCTTTGGTTGACAATTTGAAATTATGCAGCCTTGTATTAATTCATGCTTGCAAACATTTAAATTCTTTCCCTCTTTGTGAACCAAGAGTCTTCTTGTGATTTGGAGAGAGGGCGAACAAACTGATTCCGACCAACACTTTTAATGATGAGTTTTTATGATTAACTGTCTGAAAATGTTTTTTCCAAATTCATCTGTACTGACTTTTTTTTTGTCTTTGCAGATAAAAATCAGTTGAGCAATGGGGAGCAGCAGTAGAAGATGAAGACTTAGGAAAATTAGGATATAGCTTTATTTTACCTTTAATCATTGTAACAATATTAATGTAAACAATTGTAAATAAATTTACAGTGTTCAAATAATAATTGTAACAAACAATTAAAAATGAATAAAAATAATCCTTTGTCAGTTAATTCTCTTTTAATTCTTCTGCATTTATTTATTTAATTACTTTAATTTCTTGAATTATAATAATTGGAAATTATCCAATAATTTTAACTTAGAAATTATAAATAATCAATAAACGTTCGGCGTTCCGAATAACCAAAAAACATCGCACAGTTAAACAAGCAACGTCCATATGTCTTTTATTTCACTGATTAGACCAAACACTTCAAACTCTCAATCAGAAGCCTCAGCCCATATCCCAGATGTTTAGACCTTGAGAAACAAACCGAAATCTTGAGCAAACGTCAAAGCAGTGTAACAACCAATTAAAACACTGTGGATTCAAATTCTTTTGAAACTGCGCGTGCAAACCCTAATTCTTGATTTAATGTCAAAGAAAGCGTCTGCTTGATCAAACCCTGAGCCAAACTCAAACAAACCCTAGCAACCTGCTTGAACTGATTCAAAAGTTAATGGAAACCTTAATTTTGTCCGACTGATGAGAAAAGTCTGTTTGACCGGTTCTTAAGCCAATCTAAAAAATCAGGAAAAGCCTGAAGCTGTGATTTCTTGTGGAAAAGAGAGGGAAAATTTTGGGGTACAACAATGTACATAACATCATAACATCATACCATGGCATTTTCAATGACCATTTCAAGGATCTCGAGCGTCTTTTGATGCAGGGTCACGTTGAACCAGACATCTACCAAAGGGCAAGAGGATTCATTTTCCTCTAAACAAACGCTATCAAAGATCAAGTGCAACAACTTGAATCGAGGGATATGACCCATTTGACATGGTGAGCTTGATTCTCGTGGAAAGACGTCGACCGATACAAAGTTCTCCAGTCAAAGATTCTGATCAAAGTTCAAACTCTAACATTTTCTTGTGTTTACCCCGAGAGATTCTTGAAAACATGCACATATCATGCATTGTTTCATGACAGGTTTTCCTTTTCAGGTTTCCTTATTCTCCTACTGTTTATTTCAGTAGAGATGGCTCTAGAAAGGACTGTCGAAGATATCCAGGCTCAAAACGCTCAACTTCAGGATTTATTCTTGAACCTATCTCAGGGGCAAGAAGAAGTGAAAGCTCTCCTCACAAGGGGCATGGTCCTAGGGAATCCAGGCGGCGTCAGGAATGATCAGTTGGAAGAACTACAGATTGAGCTGGCAACAATGAAGATCCAGATGATGGGACAACTAGTGGGCCAGATGGCTCTCATTCAAGACCTAGCTCAAAGACAAGAGGAGCTCAGGGTTCTTGTCAACAAACTGCTTCGAGATAACCAAGTGGGGAAAACAACTAGGGTTGAAGATCAAGTCATCATTCCACCTCCTTTGAGACAAGAAGACAAGGGAAAAGCTCCCCAACTTGCTTCAGGGTCACAAGCCCAACAACAACCTCGCCAGCGTCAACGGGGTAATCGGCGTAAGCAAAATACGTCTGGAAGACAGTTCTCTGAGACTGACATACCATCATCTCTAATACTGAAACGCTTGTTGGAGGTCAATCTGCTTGCTTTAAAGGATCCTATTCGGAAGCCCAATACCTCTACTCCTAGCTATCACCCCGACGCATTTTGTGTATACCACTCCTATAGTCCTAGGCATGACACCGACGACTGTTGGGCTTTGAAAAACAAGATCCAAGACATGATTGACGGAGGAGTGCTGGAATTCATGCCGGATGGCGAGATGAAAATCTTCCTCTAAGGGTTCTCCACTTGAAATGACAAGTTCGAACTAAGAGACTTTTGTTTCATTTGAATTTTCAAGTTGTAATTTCTTTTGTTATTCAAACAATTATCTGTTGATGTCAAACTCTGTTTCATTAATGCATTGCATATGTTTGTCTTGAATTCATCCATTCGTTTTCACTATTCTTGAACTATGCTTTATACTTTCTTTATGACATTTAACTCTTGCAAAAAAACTACAAGCCTTTAGAGGGAGGATGACGAAAACAATGCCATAATCTCATACAGTATGCTTTTGGATAGACCTTGCTGACGATGTACATGCGTTTCTTTCAAACCCTAAACACTGGAGTTATAAGGAAGATAATCCCTAGTCAACCCCCTTTGAGCCAAAGAAATAGAAGTTTTTTGTTTTAAACACAAATTGAAACCTTTGATTAAACCTGGGGCAGGGTAGTCTCTCAGTTAATTCAAAAAATGCGCATTGAAGTCGCAAACTCTCAGTTCGTAATACAACGAATGACATCAAAAACATTCCTTTGGAACCAAAAGACAGTGATGGTTCCTTATCTCATAGGCAGTCATTATCTCTCAAAAGAGAAAAGCCCACTGAGCCAAAACCTACAAAGGAGGCTTAAGAAAGCTGGGGCATCCCGCCGACTGTAATCTCGAAAACAGGAACAGTAAGGCAAAAGTTAGGGATAATAAACCGAAAGAAAGAGGTCACTACAAATCCTCAACAAACATGAAAAATGTTGCAAAAAAAAAATGAAATGATGACTGCCTTCCAATAAAATTCAGCTTGTGTGAACCATCACCAAAACATTGTTCCAAACTCGAATAAAGTTCGACGCACAATTAACTGAGTTTAGGATTGAAGAACATCATGAAGAGCGGGTGGGTACAAATATACTTTGAGCCTTTATCTTTTGTTTCTTAAACCGTGAACCCAGCCATGTTACATCCCTTCAAAAGTCCTAATTGAAGCATGGGTTAGTTCGAAAGCATACTGTTACAAAAGGTATCCTGACTCCTGTAAGGCTTTGCCCTAAATCTGGTGTTGAATTTGTCTTATAAAAAGTTTTCTGCTAAAAAACGCATTTTTCAAAACTTCGAGACAAGCATAAACTTTGCATTATTTGAATATCGTTGTTTGCACATGGTTATTTGTTTGACAACAAAGAAATTCATACAGTGAATGTTCGGAGGAATGAAAGCTCTCTCAGTGAATAATATCACTTCAAGTGGGATGATACTCCCGTTGCAAAAATCTCCTATCAACAAGAAGGGGACTTGGTTTGGTATGGTCCAGCAAACTTGGGGCAGTCCAGTCAAGATTTCAACAAATCTTTCAAAGTTCAGTAAACCCGGGGCAGTCCAGTCAAGATTTCAAGAAATCTCTCAATTGCAGATTAACCTGGGGCAAGTATCCCTCACCATCACTTGGGGCATTTAAACGTCAATCTCATCAAAGGGGTTACGAACAGTCCAAGTTTCCTGGCAGTGCCACAAACATCTGATACTAGGGGCAGTGATGAACCTCTCCGAAATCTTTCTGAAAAGAAATTCAAGCGTCCCCGAGAAGTTCGTCACCTCTCTAGCAGACCAGCAGTCATGGGTTTATTTCCCCAACATTTGTCAAGGATTTATTATCCGAAACAAATTACATTTTAATAACATTCATAACATACTCATATTGATCGTCCAAGATTCCTTCATCACCTGTTGGAAGTTACGGTTGTCAAGAATTCCTTCATCACCTGTTGGAAGTTATGATCATAAAAAAAAACTCTTCCATCATCCGGTTGAATCAAAATTAATCCAAGACCCTCTCTGTTTTGGTCAGATCAACACTAAGATCTCCCTAATTCTTATTCCAGTGGAAGATATTCCAGGGTTTCGATATCTCAGATAAATCTCCCAGCGATTTATTCTGATTCTCTTCACTACCAAAGATGAAGAATCCAACTCTTTTCTCCTTCATCAGCTCGGGATTTATTTTCCCCAGTGAAAGGTCGTCTTAAAAAAACATTACACCTATGTGTATCAAGACATCATGCAACGTGATCTCATTTATTTTGAGAGTATCTTTGTTTGATATATACCACTAACCTTTACCTTTCAGGAAAGGAACAATCAAATTCAAGCAACAAAGCTCTTCTCTGTCGAATTACGGGCAGGTTCCTAAATCTCGACAAAACTTTTGCTTCAGTTGAATTACTGACGAGTTCCTAAATCTCAGCAAAGTATTTCCTCAGTTGAATTACGGGCAGCTTCCTAAATCTCAGCATGGATATTTTCTCAGTCGAATTACGGGCAGGTTCCTAAATCTCGATAAAACTTTTTCTCCAGTTGAATTACGGACGAGTTCCCAAATTTCAATAGAGACGACTCACCAACAGAATAACGGACAATTGAAGCTCCTAAAAATCTGTTTCTCTCAAGAATGAAGATTCTCATCCTTGAAACCTCAGAAGATTGGTATACTCCCAACCTCCTGACCCTTAACATAATGAAGATTCTCATCCTTAAAACCTCATAAGATTGGTATACTCCCAACCTCCTGACCCTTAACAGAATGAAGATTCTCATCCTTAAAACCTCAGAAGATTGGTATACTCCCAACTTCCTGACCCTTAACAGAATGAAGATTCTCATCCTTAAAACCTCAGAATATTGGTATACACCCAATCTTCTGACCCAAGACCTGAATGAAGATTCTCATTTTGGCTTCCCCAGTAGATTGGCATACACCCAATCTTATGACCCAAGACCTGAATGAAGATTCTCATTTTGGCTTCCCCAGTAGATTGGCATACACCCAACCTCCTAATATTCTCGACAGAGTGAAGATTCTCATTCTTAAAGTGGCATACAACCTAAACCTGAACTTCTTCCAGACAAGAATAAGCTTTTTCCAGAATCCTGAGTTTTACTCTCCAACAGGATAACTACTTTTCAACAGTATGGCTATTACCCACAGAATTCTTATTCCCCAAGCAGAATGAAGACTCTCATTCTCAATTCCTCACAGAGTTTTCAGATATTCCCTGGTGGAGATATCCTCAAAACAGGAATCTCCAGTAGATTGGCATACAACCCAAACTCCTGATTTCCCCAATAGTGGTCCCATAACTTCTCATTTTCAACGATCAAAGGATTTTCAATCCCCAACAACAGTCAAGGGTTTATTTTTCCCCGACAGCAGTCAAAGATTTCACTATCCCCAGTTGTCAAGGATTTATTTTCCTCAGCAAGACAGCTACTCAGCCTACATGCACATCCATTACATCCACATATCATAAACATTGATGAGATACAATTCATTATATCATACATATCATGCAACATAACTTTGTGTTTTAGCTAACATTTTACCCTTTTCAGGATAAGATTAAAAGGCTATCGTTAATAATTATTCAGATACAGTATGGATACACCCCAGACACGGCGGTCATTCGACTACTCATTCAGATTTCAGCAATCCGATACAGACTAGATATGCTCCAGACACGGCGGCCATTCTATCTCTCATTCAGATTCAACTATCAACTTCAAGTTCAGATATGCTCCAAACGCGGATGCCATTCTGACCTTTACACCAGCAGTTTGATTATCCCCAGTGCAATCGCCATGGAAGTCATCCTGTCACTTATTCAGATCCCAGTTACAGTCTCAGATATACTCCAGACACGGAAGTCATTCTGCTACTCATACAGATCTCAACTCCAGTTACAGTCTCAGATATACTCCAGACACGGAAGTCATTCTTCTACTCATACAAATCTCAACTCCAGTTACAGTCTCAGATATACTCCAGACACGGAAGTCATTTTTCTACTCATACAGACCTCAACTTCTGAAAACAGTTTACAGATTCTCCAAATACGGATGTCAATCTATTGCTTATTCAAACCCCCAGCTCAGAGATGTTCCAAACACGAATACCTTTCTGATACTCACCCACTCACCCACTCACCCACAACATACAAATTCAACAAGCATTCCCCGATGGCATCTTTAAGCCCATCCCCGACAAGATTCTGTCACATCTCCAAATGGCATCTTTAAGCCCATTCCCTCAACTATGCTTTGAAGAGTGCAAATTTTTGGGCACTCTAGTGTCCAATCATCTTTTTACCTTCGAGTCGCGAACGGAAAAATTGCCAATCTAACTCTTCAGGTTCAAGAAGATTGAACAGGGGCAACTGTTGTACCCCAAAATTTGCCCTCCCTTTTTCACAAGAAATCACAACTTCAGGGTTTTCCATGATTTTTCAGATTGGCTCAAGAATCGGTCAAATAGACTCTTCTTTATCAGTTAATCCAGAATTAGGGTTTCCACTGATTTTGTTAAGATTGACTCAAGAATTGATCAGAAAAATCTTTCTTTGACAGTAACCCAGGATTAGGGTTTGCGTTCGCATTTCTCAGAAGAAACTGAATCTTCAGAAATTCAGTTGACTGTTACGTCATTTTTACGCTTGTTCAAGATTGCTGGTTATTTCTCAAAACCTAAATATCTGGGATAGGAGCTGAGGCTTTGTTTGAAACTTTGAGGCATTTGCTTGATCAGTAGAGTGAAAGGTGTAGGGGACACTTGTGTGTTTAACCATACAATGCATATGTTAATTGGAATACCAGGCGTATCATGATTAATGCAAGGTTGCGAGACGACAAAGTTTGTTGATTATTTATTTCATCTGGATTAAAGTTATTGGGATACATTTCCAATTATATTTAATTTAAGAGACTTAAATAATTAAATAGACAGTACAAGGGAAAGAATGGAATATTTGACAGTAGAAAATTCTTATTTGACAAAGACTTATTTATTTATTTATTTCAAATATTGTTACAAATTTTATTCGAATGTTGTAAATTTACAATTTACAGTGTTTACAATAATATTTGTTTACAATAAATGAAAAAAGATATAATAAATCTAAGCCTAAATCTCTTGAGATCTTTGACTTCTACTTCTACTGCTTCTTCCATTATTCAACTGGTACCTACCTGCAAAGGACAAAAGAAAAAGGAAATCAGTGCAATTAACTGAAAAGCATTTTCAAGCAGATAAATAAAAAAGTCATCATTAAAGCTTGTTGGTCGGAATCAGATTGTTATTGGATTCATCATGTTTTTACTTGTTCTCTTTGCAAATCACAAGAAGATTTCTCTTGGTTCACAAAGAGAAAAGTAAAAATAATTTGCAAAGCATACAATTAATTCAAAATGCAAAGATATAAGGCAGCAAGGCAAAGCAAACTGAATTCCCAAACTGCATTAGTCAACTAAGTCAGCATGAGTAAGCATGGCAAGATAACTACAAATGCAATGTCAAACTAAGTTACCAAGCTGTCAAAACAGAAAAGCTGTCCAAGAAAGTTGCAAAGCTGTCAAAGAAATAACAATGCAGAAAATATGGAAAGAAAGTACAACAATACAACAAGATAAACCAAGTTACAAGCAAGAAGGCTTGTCAATTTTCATCATCATGTTCTGCCCAACAAGCTTTTCAGAATAATATAATAAGCAATTAAAAATGCTTTTATGGAGAGAGAAAGAGAGTAAAGTGAGGTTTTATAGTTTTGGCAGGATGTAAAAAGCAGTGAGAAAGCAAATAAATAGAACAAGTCTAACAGTTCAGAAAAGGGAGGAGATATAGAGCAAAAACTGCAAGCTTAAGAAACACACAACCTGCCTTACCAAACACAAAGAAAATCTGCATAAGCTCAAAACCTGTAGCCTGCCTTCCAAAACTAATAACAAACCTGCTTAAACAGCATAACCTGCTAGCAAACACTCAAGCCAAAGCCAGCTCAAACAAAAACCTGTTCTCAAAACAAGAAAACCTGTTCACAGGCCAAACAAATAACCTGCAACATTTTCCAAACTTTAGTCAACAAACCTGTAAGAACCAAATCCAAACAAGTCCAAACTTCCTCACAAAAAAAGCAAGCCTACCTTCTCCACACAACAAACTTCCCAACCTGTAAACAACAAACTTGCTTGAACATCAAGCAAGCCAAAGCTTGCAGACCTGCATTACCCGTCTGCAAAACTACTCAAGCCTGCATTACAACTACTTAGGCCCAACTACAAGCTCAAACAACAAAAAAACCTGCAAGTAAAACTTACAAACCCAAAGCAAATCTGCAATTTCCAAAACATGAAACAAACACTCAAGCTTGCTTCCAAAACTGCAAACACAGTCTAGTTTCATCGAATCAACAAAAAAATAAGCAAAAGTTCAGAAGCAAAGTTCATTATCATCAAACTAGGTTCAGAAGCTATTTTTCAGAACAAGCTCATCATCACCAAACATCACCAACAAAAAATCTCAGAGGTATTGTTCATCATTGACAAAACCAGAAAGAGGAAGAGTTTAAAAGCGACCACCATGGTATCAGAAAATCATCATCATTGACAAAACCAAAGAGAGGAAAAGTGTAGAAGCAAAAGAACAAACAAGTTCATCATTATCAAGCATCATTAGCTCAAATCAGAACAACAAGCAAGAATAGTCTCAGAAAACATTCATCATCAACGAATCATCAAACATTCAAAGAGAAGTCAAAAGATACGAAATACCAGAAGAGCCAACGCAATTGTCACACCCTCCTCCGCCTAGCCACCAAGAGCGTCGCTGTTCCAAGCCCTCTCCCTCCATCCAGCAGCCCATAACCAAGGTATGATCTCTCTTCCAAAACATAACTGCATCTTAGACGCAAATACCATGGATTAAAGGATGAAATCATAACATAAATGTTCAAAAGAACTACAAATGCAAAACTGAAAAAACACGTTTGGAACGAGAAAGAGATACCTTTTAAACCACCGAGTTGTACCATCGTGGAGGGAGATGGATGAAGGTGGCGCTTTGGAGGCTTAAAGCTTGGAGGAAGGATCAGAAGCCCCTTGGTTGAGAGAGAAGATGAGAGACGAAGAAGAAGGAGGCGCCGCTGTGGCCAAAAAACCTGAAAACCCTAATTCTGATCAAAGAAAGCGTTAACCGTAAAGCGTTGTACAACACAACTGGGCCTTCACCCAAGCTAGTGTCTAAAGCCCAAACACGTTCCAGCGCCACACCCCGTTTTCTTTCTTTTCCCCCCTTCTGGCCTGTTTGTCCTTCTTTTGTTTGGGCCATCCCAAATTATGTTCTTAAGCCCATATTTTTATTTTAACTCTTTTCTTTCTTAAAACCAAATACAATTTCAATTATATTCTTTCTAAAATATTTATTTTTTAATAATAAACAATTAAATAGCTTAATTCTTATTTTGGTTTTCTCACATAATATTTTTTTCTTTTTATTTATTTTATTTTGTTACATTTATTAAAACACAAAAATGATAGAAACTTTAATTAAAATATTTTTTCTTTCTTTTAAACCTTTCCTTTACATAATTCATAAAAATACAAAAAATTATAATAAATACTTAAGTCTTTAATTAGGTTAAATTTTATTTTTTCATTTGTAAATAAATACACGCATCTCATATTTCTTTGATTTTCATTATCTTATACTGTATTATAATCCTACATTGAAAATGCGACAGTTCAATTTGGTTGTAATATATACTTGGACATTATTATTCTGATAAGACTCATCCTCATTTGTAAACATTTGTACCCCCATCCCCGGATACTTATTTGTAATAACTTAGACTTTAAATTCCCGCAATTTATCGCTTTCCATATACTGTATAGTAATTAGGGTTTGTATGCGAAGATTCAAAATCAATCTCTAGATGACCTAATACAAGATAAATGCATGAAAATCAATACACAATTCACACTTGCACCTCTAGGGTAACCTCGCTTGTTGCCTCGGAAAATGCGATCATGTCCCTCGAGTATGAGACACTCTAGCAAATGCCCTTTAATAAACAAAGATCGTAGTCCCTCGATGACCCTCGATGTTGCCTTCGATAAAACGATCTCGTCCCTTACAAAAATTGCTAGAGCGTCTCATAAGTTGCTTTCAATGATTGTATACGATGACCCGCGTCTGTCCCGTTTAACATCCTAACACAAAGTTGTTCACCAAATACAATGGTGAAATAACACTGTTAAAAGGGTTAAAAACATAAGAAAAATCTTTGAGTAAATTAGGGTAGACAACTCTTAGCTACTTGATCAAAAATCTTGCAAAACATCCTTGCCATTTTCAAACACACTTCACAACACAACTTCAAAACAACTTTTAAAACATTGAAATATCTATTCAAAAAGACACACACCTTTGTATATATTCAAACAAGAATCATTACAAAGGTTGCCTAGACAAGGCATCTTTTTCAAAACATTTTCAGAACCACACACACAAAGCACCATTTCAAACAATTGAAAAGCAAAGGCAAGTGATCTAAAACAAGTAACTAAGAGCCCATGGAAAACCATGGATGAAAAGGGTGCTAGCACCTTCCCTTTTCATAATCTACCCTCCGAACCCAAGAAAACATCTCAAAGGTCTTTCCTGTGCTTTTTGACCTTTCCGTTGGATAAAATAAAAAGTCGATGGGGACTCTTGCTAAACTGAACAAGTGCGAATACAAACGCAAAATCTCAAGTCAGTTCTCCCACCGTATCACACAGGGGTACCACACTTGCCCACGTTCTGGTGGATACCGGCTCATCATTGAATGTCTTTCCCAAAAATGCTCTCGACCGACTGGACTGTGAGGGGCTCACCTTAAAGCCTAGCATCATCATAGTAAGGGCCTTTAATGGTTCAAAGAGGACAATGCACGGGGAAGTTAGTATCCCCATAAAAATTGGAACTCAGACTTTTGAATCAACTTTCTATGTGATGGACATCCGCCCTTCATACTCTTGTCTATTGGGTCGACCATGGATCCATGGTGCTGGTGCCGTCACTTCTACCCTGCACCAAATGCTAAAATACCCGATCAAAGGAAAGATTGTCATAGTTCACGGAGAGGAGGAGTACGTGGTTAGCCATCTGAACTCTTTTAGGTATGTTGAAATGGATGGTGAATTCATTGAGACTCCCTATCAGAAATTTGAGGAGGTTCCAGCAATAGTCGCGGAAACCAAGTCTAAAGTCTCGAAGATTACCAGACCTTCACTGAAGATGGCCTCTTTGAAAGATGCTCGAGCAGTAGTTGAAGAAGGAGGGTGTACCATTTGGGGTCAGCTTCCGGATATCCCTACAAGTCCGAAAAATTTGGTTTGGGATTCACTACAGAGGTCCAAAGAGCTGTTCGACGTTCTCGCGCCGGGGGACCACCTTTGTGTATCAGCAATCAGGGAGTCAATGCAGTAGAAGACAATAATGGCAGTTGTGATATGGACGAATGAATTTTTCCAACCATCAGCAGAGGGCTCAACAATTGGGAGGCCAAAGATTTCATTCCTATTACTTTTATTCAAGAGTAATTGTCTTTTAATGTTTTCAGGCTTGTAATATTTAAACAATTCAGACTTTTTAAAACCCTGTGTCTTACCCGAGGCACGACGGTCCATTTGTGAGGGTTGTCACTTCATTCTCATATGTCATTAATGAATCATGGACGTTTTTGCATATAAATTTTGTGTTCTTTGTCTTTCTTTCTTACATTTTATTTCTTTCAAAGGTAGCTATACTCTTACACACACTCACATATTAAAATGCAGATCTACACCCACTCAAGATTCCATGGGTAATGGTTCTGCTATGGCCTATTATGACTTTGAAAATCCAATCTACCAAGCCGAAGACGAAAGTGAGGAAGATTGTGAGGTACCAAGGGAATTGGCCAGGTTGTTGCAATAGGAAGAAAGGACCATTCAGCCTCACGAAGAGCCGGTGGAAACGGTTAACTTAGGTACTGAAGAGGACAAGAAGGAGGTCAAGGTGGGTGCCAATTTAGAACCGAGTGTCAAGGAGAGTCTGATTCAGTTGCTGCACGATTATGTTGAAGTCTTTGCCTGGTCGTATGAAGACATGCCAGGAATTGATACAGACATTGTGGTACATCGTCTGCCTACAAGAGAAGATTATTCACCAGTAAAGTAAAAGGTTCGCCTCATGAGGCCTGGCATGTCAGAAAAGATTAAAGCAGAAGTCATGAAGCAATTCAATGCTGGATTCTTGGTTGTCACCTCTTATCCCCAATGGGTTGCCAATGTTGTTCCCGTGCCCAAAAAAGACGATAAAGTGCGAATGTGTGTGGACTACAGAGATTTGAATAGGGCAAGCCCAAAGGATGACTTCCCGCTCCCCCACATCGACATTCTAGTTGACAATACGACACAACACAAAGTGTTTTCCTTCATGGACGGTTTCTCAGGCTACAACCAAATCAAAATGGCGCCTGAGGATATGGAGAAACAACCTTTGTTACACAGTGGGGTACATTCTGCTATAAGGTCATGCCATTCGGACTGAAGAATGTTGGGGCAACCTATCAGCGTGCCATGGCAGCTCTATTTCACGACATGATACACCACGAAATAGAGGTCTACGTGGAAGATATGATAGCCAGATCTCAAACAGAAGAAGAGTATCTCGATCATTTACAGAAGCTGTTTGAGAGGCTGAAGAAATACAAGTTGAGGTTGAATCCAAACAAATGCACGTTCGGAGTACGGTCTGGTAAACTCCTAGGCTTTGTCTTCAACAACAAAGGTATCGAGGTTGATCCTGCCAAGGTTAA
The DNA here is from genome assembly GCA_948472305.1 of Vicia faba. Classification (NCBI taxonomy): domain Eukaryota; kingdom Viridiplantae; phylum Streptophyta; class Magnoliopsida; order Fabales; family Fabaceae; genus Vicia; species Vicia faba. The sequence goes on along the minus strand of CATIWC010000546.1, from coordinate 113,530 downwards.
AGCGATACAAGAGATGCCTTCTCCTTGTACTGAGAAGGAAGTCAGAGGATTCTTGGGACGTTTAAACTATATTTCCAGATTCATTTCTCACCTGACAGCTACTTGCGAACCGATCTTCAAATTTTTGAAGAAAGATCAAGTAGTCAAATGGAATGACGAATGCCAAGTTGCTTTTGACAAAATCAAAGAATACTTAAAAGAGCCTCCTGTGTTGTTGCCACCCATCGAGGGAAGGCCTTTAATCCTGTATTTGACTATTTTAGAAAACTCAATGGGGTGTGTGTTGGGGCAGCATGACGAGTCTGGCCGAAAAGAGCATGCTATTTATTACCTGAGCAAAAAGTTTACCAACTGTGAAACAAGATATTCACTGCTCGAGAAAACTTGCTGCACTCTGGCATGGGCTGCTCGTCGGATGAGACAGTAAATGCTGACCCATACTACCATGTTGATATCTAAAATGGATCTGATAAAACACATCTTCAAGAAGCCTACTCTTTCTGGGAGAATAGCGAGATGGCAGATGATCCTGACAAAATATGACATAAAATATACTACCCAAAAAGCTATAAAGGGTAGTGTATTAGTTGATCACCTCGATCACCAAGCTGTGGAAGACTACCAGTCCATGAAGTTTGAATTCCAGGATAAAGACATCATGACATTAGACAACTGTGAAGAAATCAGGCCATATGACGGACCTGAACAAGGATCCCAATGGACCCTGTTCTTTGATGGAGCATCCAATGGACTTGGCAATGGTATTGGTGTCGTACTCATATCTTCGGAAGGATGTCATACTCCCTTTACTGCCAGACTTTGTTTCAATTGTACAAACAACATGGCAGAATACGAAGCATGCATCTTCATTCTCAGAGCTGCCATAGACTTGGGGATCAAATCCTTGGATGTATTTGGAGATTCAACTTTGGTCATCAGTCAGATCAAATGGGAATGGGACACCAAACACCCTAACCTTATCCCTTACAAATAATATGTCTTGACATTGCTACCGCATTTTGAGGAGATTACCTTCGAGCATTTCCCGCGAGAATAAAATCAGCTAGCAGACGAACTAGATACAATGTCATCTATGTTTAAACTTAATTGGGATAACGAGGCTCCTCAAATCACCATTGAGCAGATGGATGAACCAGCCTACTGTCACGAGATCGGTAATGAAGAAGTAGTGGATCAACCTTGGTTCCATGAAGTTAAAAGGTATCTCGAGTCTCAAGAATATCCAGAAAGAGCTTCAGTGAATGACAAGAAGCTCCTAAGAAGATTCTCGGCTAAGTTCTTCCTTAGTAACGACATTTTGTACAAATGCAGTCATGACTCTGTATTACTTCGGTGCGTAGATAAGGTTGAAGCTGAAAAGATCATGGTTGAATTACATGAAGGCACTTTTGACACCCATTCCAGTGGGCATACGATGGCAAAGAAAATCCTACAGGCAGGCTATTATTGGTCTACCATGGAGGCAGATTGCTATCAACACTCTCGGACTTTCCATAAGTGTCAGATTTATGCTGATAAAGTGCACGTCCCTTCGGTTCCTCTGAATGTCTTGACGGCTCCTTGGCCCTTTGCTATGTGGGGAATCGATATGATTGGGGAAATCAAGCCAACGGCCTCCAATGGACACCGCTTCATCTTGGTAGCCGTCGACTATTTTACAAAGTGGGTTGAGGCAACTTCCTTCACTTCTGTTACTAAGAATGTGGTCCCCCGTTTCATCAAACATAATCTCATATGTCGGTACAGTATCCCAAAGAGAATACTCACTGATAATGGTACGAATCTAAACAACACTATGATCACCGCCTTGTGCGAGCAATTCAAGATCCAACATCACAATTCTTCCCCTTACCGGCCAAAGATGAATGGCGCTGTAGAAGCTGCTAACAAAAACATTAAGAAGATCATACAAAAAATGACAGTCACATACAAATACTAGCATGAGATGCTACCATTCACTCTCCACGAGTATCGTACCACAGCTCGCACATCAACTGGGGCAACACCCTATTCTCTGGTATACGGCATAAAGGTTGTCCTACCTATTGAGGTCTAGATCCCCTCTCTGAGGATCATGAAGGATGCTGGTTTAAATGAAGAAGATTGGATTCAGACTCGACTTGACCAGTTGAACTTGATTGATGAGAAGAGGCTTGCAGATATCTGTAATGCTCAAATGTACAAAAACCGCATGATCAAAGCTTTTAACAAACAGGTTAAACGTCAGGTATATCGGGTCGGTGACTTGGTAATCAAGCGTATAATTTTGCCACAAGGTGATCCCAGGGGAAATGGACTCCTACATATGAAGGACCATTTGTAATCAAAAGAATATTCTCTGATGGAGCAATGATCTTGACCACTATGGATGGTGACGACCTCCTACACCCTGTAAATACGGATATAGTTAAAAGATACTACGTGTGAACAAGGACCCGCTAGGTCGACTGACCTAGGCAAAAATTAGGGCATCCCGGCGAACCAAAAGGTTCGGGAAAAAATTAGGGATAAAATACAAAAAAATCTGTACACCCGGCATGCTGAAAACCTGAAAGGGCGGCTTGGGCAAAAAATGGCATCCCGGTGGATCGAAAACCCGAAAGGGAGGTCCAGGAAAAAGTTAGGGAATTAAAGTGTATGACTATGTCCCGTTGGATCATCTTGCAGACAATCTTCAGCGTTGACCAACCAGCTCAAACGGCTCTAATCAATCCAACCAGCTTCGCCAAGGCGACAAGTGGACAAGACACTCAGAGACACGAAGACTATAACAGAATGGGAACCCCATGGGATTATTTCACATAGCTTTCTTTTCTTTGTATCAATTTTCATTTTTTACGACGACATTCTCTTACTAGAATGCTCGTCTCGTTGTACAAAAAAGACTTATTCAAGTTAATACAAAGATATCCCTTTTGAAAGTGCAAAACCATTTGTTTTTCTTTATTTCTGTGTTTTGTTTACAAAAACGTACGATGATTTATTTTTGAGCATATGCATTTGAACGTCATTACTATTTACAAATGAACAGAAAACGAAAAGACAGTTACTAATGGTTTTAAGAAATAGGATAATATCTATCGGCCATTCCATAAGATCCCCGCAGGTACCTTCTCCAGCAAGAGCGGAAGCAAAGACATCCTACTACAGGATCATTAACGTATCCACAGTATGCAGTCCGGTGGTATCAAGAGCTCTCATACCCCTGACAGAGCAAAACTTCCAACTACCACTCCAGAGGTTCCCCAGTGAAAGTTGCCCAACTTCTCAGGATTCCCCAACAGGATTTCACGAAGTCCACACGCAATGTCCGGAGTTTCCCTTCTATAACAGAGTTTATTTCTGTAATGATTGGAAACTCACTCATCAGTGCTTCAAAAGGGATTTATTTCCCCCGCTTCTAGCAGCACTACGATACGAACAATCTTTAAGTCCATACATTCGCATGCATACATCATAGCATTGACAACACAAGTACATACAGTCCAATCTCATTTATTTTGAGAAACAACATTATACCATGCATTACATACATCACGACATTGCATGCAATTAACTCTTCACCTTTTCAGGAAAGAATCAATCGACAGAAATTATCATCAATAAATCTTCGACAGGCAAATATTTTCAACAAGACAAATACAAATCAATTCCCGAGAAAAGACTGGTCGACCATCTATATAGAAAATATTTCCTTCAAACTTCTGCTGGTTCAGTCAAAATCTCTCAACGATTTATTCTGATTCGTTTCCAGATTCTTGCTGGTTCAGATAAATCTCTCAACGTTTTATTTTGATTCATCTCTAGGTTCTTACTGGTTTAGATAAATCTCTTAACGATTTATTCTGATTCATTTCTAGATTCTTGCTGGTTTAGATAAATCTCTCAACGGTTTATTCTGATTCGTTTCTAGACTTCAGCTGGTTCAGATAAATCTCTCAACGCTTTATTCTGATTCGTTTCCAGATTCTTGCTGGTTTAGATAAATCTCTCAACAGTTTATTCTGATTCATTTCCAGACTTCTGCTGGTTCAGATAAATCTCCCAACGATTTATTCTGATTCATCTCCAGATTCTTACTGGTTCAGATAAATATCTCAACGGTTTATTCTGATTCGTTTCCAGATTATTGCTGGTTCAAATAAATCTCTTAACGGTTTATTCTGATTCATCTCCAGGTTCTTACTGGTTCAGATAAATCTCTCAACGGTTTATTCTGATTCGTTTCCAAATTCTTGCTGGTTCAGATAAATCTCTCAACGGTTTATTCTAATTCTTATCCAGACTTCTGCTGGTTCAGATAAACCTCCCAATGATTTATTCTGATTCGTTTCCAGATCCTTACTGGTTCAGATTAATCTCTCAATGATTTATTCTGATTCGTTTCCAGATGCTTACTGGTTCAGATAAATCTCTCAACGGTTTATTCTGATTCATTTCCAGATTTTTATTGGTTCAGATAAATCTCTCAACAGTTTATTCTGATTCGTTTCCAGATTCTTACTGGTTCAGATAAATCTTTCAACGGTTTATTCTTATTCATCTCCAGGTTCTTACTGGTTCAGATAAATTTCTCAATAATTTATTCTGATTCGTTTCCAAATTCTTGCTGGTTCAGATAAATCTCTCAACGGTTTATTCTGATTCTTATCCAGACTTCTGCTGGTTCAGATAAATCTACCAACGAATTATTCTGATTCATTTCCAGATCCTTACTGGTTCAGATAAATCTCTCAATGATTTATTTTGATTCGTTTCCAGATTCTTGCTGGTTCAGATAAATCTCCCAACGGTTTAGTCTGATTCATTTCCAGATTCTTACTGTTTCAGATAAATATTCAATGATTTGTTCTGATTCTTCTCTGAGATTCTACTGTTTCAGTTTAAACCTCTCAACGATTTATTCTGATTTTTCCCCACCGATAATTTTCTCTGGTTCAGATAAATTGCACCAAGATTTATTCTGATGCTTCCCAGTCAAGATTAATCCAAGATGTCTTTTGGTTCAGTTTAAATCTCTCCAAAAAGATATTCTGATTCTTTCCAACGACATTCAAGACTTCTGCTAGCTCCAGTTTAAATCGACCAAAGGTTTATTCTGAGTTCTTTTCTGTTAAAGTCGAGTTCAGAATTCGTACACTTTTGTCAACAATCACCTTTGAATGGCATCTATAAGCCCATCTCCGACAACTCTCCAGCATTTCTCCAAATGGCATATTTAAGCCCATTCCCTACATAATCAACCAACGCATCATCAAGCGCAAATTTCTGGGCACTCTATTGTTCAATCATCTTCTACTTTCAAGCCACGAACGACAAACACGTCGATCTCACTTTTCAAGTTTAAGAAGATTAAACAGGGGCAGCTGTTATACCCCAAAATTTTCCCTCCCATTTTTCACTCAAGATGCTATCTCAGGGTTTCTCAAACACTCAATTTGGCTCAAAAGTTGATCAAGCAGATTCTCTTCCTAGGCAACCAGTCAGCAATTAGGGTTTTGCACTTCTCAAAGGAAATTGAGTCGTCAAGGTTTCAAATAAGTCACCATGTCTCCTCAAAGTTATTTAAGTCAGTTTTCAAACCTTACATTGCAAGTTTTCCCAATCCATGGCCCAGATAACTGAAAAGGCATTTGTGTGATTTTAAATTTTTCTTAACCACAATCTTCTGAGGATTGATGTTATTCTTGGGAGCATGTTCTGTTTGGATAAGATATAAAGTTTAAGACTATCATTTTAAACAATCATGATTGTGGGTTCAATTAATCAATTGGGTTTGAGCTCTTAAACATTTATTTTGTTTAAGAGTGCAAAATACATGATTTATCCTATCATATTGTGTTTGCTTAAAATGCAAGTTACCAAGCCAAGATGTTTTATTCAAAACATTCAATCAAGAATTGCAAAGTTTAAGCTAAAACTCAAAGTTTTGTACAACAAATTTCACTATTTACATATTTACTCAAGTTTTGTGTTCATTACATTTTGTGGGTCATTCACAAAGCAAATTACAAATGGATTACAAGTGAAATACAAGTTATATTTACAAAGAAAGAAATGCTTCTTCTTCAAGACTCTTTGCTTCATCTTCAAGAAATTCCTCATTTGCTAGTCATGGTCTTCTCCTCATCTTGTCTCGCTTTCCATTTCAATTGTTTGTACATGTAACAAAAGAAAGAAAAAAGGATATACTTAGCATATATTATTGAAGTTAAACAAGGGAGTTTCAAACAAATCTTCTCCAAATTCATCACTAGGGTTTGCTTTTAGGAATCAAAACTCTTTGGTCTATCATCATCTCTCTCCCCAATTGCAAATCACAAAAAAAGATCATCTTTCTTGGTTCACAAAAAGGGAAATAAAGCTACAAGGCAAGCAAATACAAACAGGCTGCATAGCATACAAACTGCCCAAACTGCAACAAAAGCAACAGGCTGCAAACAGAAGCAGACAAATGCACAAGCCAACAAACTTTTCCAACAGTTCAAACAAAACAACAATGCAACACAACAAACAGCAATCCAAACTGCAACAGGAAAAAAGCATAACAAACATTGCAGAGGCAAGGTCAATGCAATAAAGAAAGGCAGCAACACATGTATACAACAGAACAAAACAAACAATATGCAAGCTAATGGCCAAAGCCCAAGATATTATCATTTTCCTAAATTATCACAAACCCTTCAGAATATATTAAGCCAGATACAACTTTTGTTTCACAGAAAAATGAAAGAGGAAAGAAGTAGAGTTGGGAGGATATCACCTAGGCCATATAACCAGTCCCAAAATTGTGCAAATTTGCTGTGCACATAACAAACAAGCTGGCAGCCTTGCAAAGCAAACCAACACGCAAAAACAAAACAAGCCAAAGTTCTGCTCCAGAAGCCTGCATTACAGTCCAAAAACCTGCCCAAACTTGCACCAAAATGGACATAATTTAATCTGCACTCTAAAGCCCAAAGCTAGAAAACCAAAATTGTCCAAATTCACAAGTTTTTCCCTCCTATTTTCACCCTAATTTGGTTATAAGAATAACCACTATTTTATAAAAAAAGGAGGAGATTTTCAAAACCAGAAGCCAAAAAAACCTACAAATATCAAAAAGCCAGAAACCAAAAGCCACAGATTTTCAAATATCAAAAAACCAGAAGCCAAAAGACCATCACTGTAAAACCAAAAGCCAACAAACACTAAAACAATACAGAACCAACAAATATCATAAAAATCAGAACTAACAAAAAACCAAAGATATCACTGTAAAACCAAAGGCCAACAAACCAAAAAATTCCATCACCAAATTCCATCACCAAAGTGCATCACCAAATATTGTCACCAGACATCATCACCAAAAACCCACAATGAACAAATAACTCATAAAGATAGCTAAAAAGCCAAACCCTAATCCGCATCGTTATTCTACCCAACAATCGTTTCAACATATTCAGAAGAAGAGAAAGAAACTCAGATAAATACCAGAAGAACAAATTTCAGAAAGGTTGGAAGCTCATGAACTTGGAGAACACGACCTCCGTTCTCCCTTTTTTTTACGTTTTTGCTTTCCATTTTGCATGCTTCATCATAAATCTTTGCTTTTTGCTACATCTTTGACTTAGGGTTTCCGTCCACCCCTCTTTAGATCTAGGGCTTTAGATTGAGAATCTACAAAAATTAACTACAGATTTGTAATTAGGGAGAGGAGATGATCAGATTTATGTAAGAAAAATAGCGTTTGGAGTCACGCCGCCGCTGTCACCACTGTAAGGCGATTTCCGGCGCGGCCAAGTTGCCTTCTCCAGTGAAGGTATCCAACGAGAGAGAAGAGAAAGCATCGTGTGAGGAGGGTTTGAGGAGAGAGAAAGAAATGTGAGTTATGGGGTTTTGTGGTTTCATTTACTTAATTTTGTTTTTTCTGATAATTACATCCTAATGCCCAATCCGGTGGTGACACTTGTCACCACCCCTTTAATCATCCTGAGTAATCCTATGTGTGCATTCGTACGCTAATGGACTGTATACCCTCATCATCCCTCCATCTGTTTCTATCTCATCATCTATCAATAACTCTTTAGCGCACCATAGATGCACGCCCATGGTGCACCTCCAGGGGACTGCTGCACCTGATCAGCCAGAAGCATTGGGCTTTTTTTATTTATTTCTACACCCCCAGATTTACTCCAATGCAGGCCCATTTCTAAACTTTTCCCTTATATCTTTTTTTATTTTTTTTAATTATTTGAGTTTTGTTTTATATTTCAGTATATATTTAGAATTGCAAATAGGTTAATATTTGTTTAAAATAATTATTAACTTTAAAATAATTTTTGTTTGACATTATTAATTAAATCATTAATTAATTTTATCAAATGAAAAGAGTTTTAACTTAAATAATTATTTAACGGTTTGGACTTGTATTGTGTGATTTAAATTTCTTATTATCACCCCCATTCATTAATTTGTACCCCCCATTCCCGAAGCTCTGTAATAGCGTAGAATTTCAATTTCCGCATTTTACTGTTCTACTTATTACTGTATAATAATTAGGCGTGTATGGCAAGATTTAAAATCAATCGCTAGATAACCTAATTTCAAAGATAAAATTAACTTGAATCAAAAACACTTTTCACACGCGCACCTCTAGGGTAACCTCGCTTGTTGCCTCCAAAACACAGTCATGTCCCTCGAATATGGGACGCTTTAGCAATGACCCTTCAATAAAAAAGATCGTAGTCCCTCGATGACCCTCGACGTTGCCTTCGATAAACGATCTAGTCCCTTACGAAAATTGCTAAAGCGTCTCACAAGTTGCTTTCAATGACTATAAAATTGACCCACGCCTGTCCCTTTACATCCAACGATGGGTCCTCTTACCAAATCAATGGTAAGATAGCAACAGCAAAAGGAGGAAGAAAAGAACATTTGAGACCTTTCAAGTAGGTAGATTCGCTCCTAGTTGCTCGCTTGCTCATGACAAAAACATTTTTATACCAACACTTTCATCTCAAAACATTTTCAAAAAACAAAGACCTTTTGTATATGTTCTTATAGAGACGAGAACCATTGCAAAACATCTTTTCAAAAACCACTTTCCAAAACACAATCCACAAACACATCTTTAAACTATCTTTCGAAACAAAACTTTGTACGCGTTCTTATAGAAACGAGAACCATTACAAAGAGATTTTTTTAAAACACTTTCAAAGCCCACACCACAAGCACACTGTCAAAACACAAGCAAGTGATCTAAACGAGTAAGTAAGAGCCCATGGAAAACCATGGATGAAAAGGGTGCTAATACCTTCCCTTTTCATAATCTACCCCCCCGAACCCGAGAAATAATCTCAAAAGGTCTTTCTTGTGCTTTTTACCTTTCCTTTTGGATAAAAGAAAAGTCGGTGGCGACTCTTGCTATCCGCACAAATGCGATCAAAACACAAACAACTCAAGTCAGTTCTCCCACCGTATCACAGTAGCGAGTTCTCCTATTAAAAAATTAAGACACTTTTCCCCTATAAAAATATTTAAACCCTTTCCCCTAATTAAAATTTTACAACCCTATTTTACCCGAACCTAAACCTAAAACCTAATGTTCTTCTAAACAAGGTAGATGAAAGGTGCCTAACACCTTCCTTTCGTCTAATGAAGTCCGAAACCTAGAATCTCTGTCTGCGAATTAGGGTTTCCTATTAGATTCCTTTCCCTAGGATAAAAACTAATAGTGGCGACTCTAATTAAAAAACCAGTCGCTACAGGTATGTATCGACTTGAAGAGATGTAGGTTTTCAAAGACATTTTTTCCACTTTGATCTCCCCTGCCTGAAGGTCCATCTGGATGCATCATGTGTATCGGGTACCTTAGATCACGCCATTTTGTTCATGTTTATTTGAAGTTGGGTTGTCCTATACCGGATACCTCCGTGAAATGGACGACACATCATGAAAAGAGGCGGAAACTTTGTCGGATGATTTTTGGATAGGATGGTCGAGTTCACCAATTTGATGGAGTTTGAGAGATAATCAAATAGGGAGAAGTTGAAGAAAGAACTGTATTTAGATTTAAGCGGTGACAATTCATTCGGTGCATTTTATAATGTAATCAAACCATTTTTTAATGTTTAATCGAACCATTTTTAAATGTATTATCGTACACATTCTAAAATCTATACGTTTCAATACATATATAACATATTATCTATATTTAGTGTTACATTTGTTTATTTTTTCAGGCACTTTTGTACACAATAATGATTCTGAGTTCTGTTTCTTCATAATTCAGAAGTGCAGTTCCGAATTAACCTTCAATTAAAAAAAAACACAGGGCTTATTTCAGATATGAACTTCTGAATTAACCTCTTCTTTTTATTAAGACTCGTGGTGTCTTTGGATGTGTATCTCCAAAAACCCCTATGTTTTTTTTATAAAAATAAGGGGAATTCTGAGGTGCACTTTCGAAATATGTCCTGATAAGATTTTTTTGGTCCATATTGCTCCAAAAAGGCTATAAATTGGATCTTCCATACCATTTCTTTACCACTCGCATACCACAACTAGAAATGACACAAACATATTCACACCTTACTTTTGTATACTTCAGTGGTGCGCAGTCACCATTTTAATTCAGGTTCTCACAGGTGTTGTACCCCAAAATTTGCCCTCTTCATTTTTTTAAACTCTAATTGGCTTATACTCTTGTTAGCATATACATGCATGCATATCATTGGATCCATATTCATGGGATCAAGGCATTTTATCAACACAACAAAGCTCTTATATTTTTCAAAACATGTTGAGTTGTGAAAGATTTGGGTGTTTTCGGTAAAGTTAAAGCAGTGCAAATTGGAATCAATATTTCAACTGATCTGAGTTTAAAAACTCGTATCTCCTATTTGGGAACAGTATTTTGGGTTGATTCTTGAAGTTTTGAAACCGTTTGGATGTCCTCTCTTACTTTCGTGTTTGGAACAAAATCTAATCCTCGAAGAGGTCTCTGAATATGCAATTCTCTTGTAAGTTATACAGTGAAAAATACAAAGAAAATTGTGTTGAACCATTGTTTCAGTGCATTATAAAATTTATAACTCCCGGCTAGAATATCGTATGCGCGCGGTTTTGACTACCAAAATTTCGTCTCGATGTCATCTTGATGTCGTCTTTAGAAGCCAAAAGCCTATTTACCGAGGAAGGACCTGTGAACTTTGAGTTTCTGAAAACATGTTTGAGCTGAACCGAAATTCAGTTATATTGATGTGTGATACAGAAAAATTTATATGTCACTCGATTTTTATCATATTGAGCTGAGCCCAGAGGCGTTGATTCAAATTTTTTGTCTACTATAGTTTTTCTTCAGATGCCAAAGTCAAACGGTGACTCGAAGGCTTCCGTTTTTGGTCCGTTCCGTGTGTGACGCAATAAAAATACTGCACAGGATATTATTTTGCCTGACACTGTCAGTGAAAATTCAAAAATTCATAACTTTCTCGTCATTTATCTGATTGAGCATGTTCTTTCGAAAACACGTCACAAATTTGATTATCTTCATTTTTTTGTTTTGGAGTCGGTTCAAGATTCCTTATGGATGATGACGTGGCACTTTTTGTACGCGTCGAGCTTACAATGTCAAATGGAGGCCCAACTCAATTTTACATTCAAGGCCCAATTGGCTCATGCACATAAGCTTGAAATCTGAATTTTCAAAAAAAAGGCTCTCATAATTCACAAATCCAAACAAACACTCAAAACTTGTCTCTCAATTCTCTCAAAGATCAAATCAAGGTTCTACATTTTTTTCATCAAGAACTTTCAACAACTTTTTCAACAACTTGTTAAAGATCAAGAAAGTCAGGAGCAATTCTCCTTCGATCTTCGACCCGATTGTTGCGATCTCTATACCTAAGCCTCCTCTTCATTTCTATTGGTGAGAATTTTCGAATTAATCTTTTCTGAATAAGTGATTCTTGAATAAACACTTTTGGAAACTCTTGAATCAAGATTTGACTAAGAAATTGAATTGTGAAATTGATTTAAATTATGAAAATGTGAATTGATTTAATAATCATGTGTAAATCTGGAATTGGATAGATGAAATAAATGCTTATTGAATTAAGTGATTTGCATGAAAGTGTTTATTCAAGAAAATAAATCTTGAAGTTGTGTAGAAATTATTTTGTTGATTCTTGATTAATCATGTGTGACATAATTTTGATCTTGAATGGTGCAAAAATCACGAGTTTGAGATACCATGTGTTTGATAAAATGTTTGAACTATGATCTTACCTTGCAATGGAACCAAAATCTTGCACAAGATTTGGGCCACAAGCCTTCAAGGCTTTAAAATTTTTTGGAATTCTGCGCAGTTAACCGAAAACCCAGGTATGGTAACTGGTTGGGTAACTGGTTACCTCAAGTCAGTAGTTGTTTTCTCATATTTGAGTTCGGGTAACCGGTTACCCAAATTCATGTAACCGGGTTCCCAGGCCAAAAAACAACAACTTTGTTATTTTTTATATTTCATTTTCATTGAGTTTTCTCTTCCGGTTTAGTTTTTCCTTGTTACTTTTGACATGTTTGTTGGTGTGTGCAAGGACTTACCTAAAGGATTCTCATGATCATATTAATTCGTGTTCCACTTTATTTGGGGAACATAAATTTAATATTATTCTTGATTCACATTTTGCTTTATTTGTGAGATACATATACGATTCGGACGAGCTTATGCTTTGACCCTCGTGATTTGAGGAGCATATATGCTTGTTGTGTTTTTGTCTGGACTATATTTTCATGCATAATGACTTTTGTGATGGTGTCTGATGCATACTATTTGTGATTTATTTTCACACTGTTGCTTCGAGGCTTATGTTGGACGTCTGATTTCTAACTTGATTTGTTTTTTGATACTAACTCACTCGAATTTTTCCGAGTTTCTTATATTTTCTTGTTTGCTTGCTACGGATAACATTCGTTTGGTATTTCATCTCTTCATTTTTACTACTTCCGCACTTTACCGCTTTCCTTGGCATGAGAAGTAGGAATAGAGATGTATGATGGGGATCTCCGTTGCTGATTATGTCAGGAATCCCTCTGGTTTATTTAAAGACTCGTTTAAGGCAATTCTGCATTGTGTGCATTTTGTGTGCTACTTGCGCTTGTTTAAAATCCTACCTTTGAATAGGTATTCTGTAGGTGTATTTACATTTGTGCTCGCATATCTCTCCACCCTAATAAGTCCTCAAAAGGAGGCGAGCGGAAATGGTTTGTAATTAACCCCCACACATTCTAGTCAGTTTCATCCTAAACTCGCGCTGTGCACTGATGCTTCAGAGTTGTGCATATCATGTGTATCGAGTCGGTCAAGTGGAAAAGGAATTTGTAATCGATTCCCCACACTTTGTCTTGAGCTCGCGTTGGACGATGTTGATGCTCCATGTTTTTCCTATCCCCTTCCCGCTTGTTTGCTTCGGTTGATATGACCCCTTGGCTAAAGCTTCCCGCTTCATCACTTTTCTCGCTTGTTTGCCTCGGTTGATATGACCCCTTGGCTAAAGCTTCATGCTTCATCCCTTGTCCCGCTTGTTTGCCTCGATTGATATGAACCCTTGGCTAAAGCATCCCTAGTCTATTTTATACCTACCTCGATTTGCGATATCTTGGTTAGGCCATTTTGCTTGAGCTAGTGTGCACTACTCTCGCTATGTATGTGCTCCCTTTATTCGAGCTAGCTACTTTGAGGCGCATTACTCTCACCATGTATGCGCTCTCCTTTGCTTGTTTGGGATACACTACTCTCTCCATGTATGTGTTTCCTTTACTTGCTTGCTTTGTATATATCGTGCTTCTTTAGGATGTGCTTTTTTTCTTTCCTGATTCAAGCTAGACCTTAGGATAGTAATCCATGCATGCTAACATAGATAAATATTTCCCCTTTATCCTTGACATCAGACCATCATTGTATGATAACATTAGGGATTAAGTTCTAGATAGTCTCCCTTAGATGTTTTCTTTCTTTTTGCATCCTTGCATTTAAAACTAAAACTTTCTTTTTCCTTAAAATAATAAAAACACTTTAATAACTTAAATCATTTATTAAGGTAAAAAAACACTAACCAACTAATTTGTTTTTTTCAATCGACTTTTCTCTTCTAAGAGCATGTTAGTTCCTTTCCACTACAGGTCATAAGTCTCCGAAGGTCGAGCAGCGGTGGGATGATTGAATCTAACATTGTTCAACTAAAAAATACAAACCCACTAAAACAAGTGAGCCGAACTACGGCTGCTCTGATTCCTTAAAAGGGATACTTAAGTGGAGGCTTTTTGTGGGGTCTAATCGAGCATATCTTTGTAAGAATCTCTTTCTTTTCCCCACATTTTCTTTTCGTTTTCTTTTGCATGCATTCCCTCTTTCTTTTTACTTTAAACCTTAGACATAAACTTTAAACACACCCATTAGATTAGAATAAAAAGAGTGGATACCGTAGAGTACTACGAGCGCGTGGGGTGCTAATACCTTCCCCTTGCATAACATAATCCCTTACCCGATCTCTCAGTCGTTTGACCGTGATTTCTCCCTTCTCAGGTTTACTCGATGTTTGCCTTTCTCTTCCCGTGAGATAAAAAACATTTGATGTTTTCCTTTCCCTTCTCAGGTTTACTCGATGTTTTCCTTTCTCTTCCCATGATTTCTGTAAGTATTGGGCTTGGCTTTACAAACTTTGATCTACCCCCTGAGGGGAGGATGGACAATAAATCGATGCACATCTCCATTGAGATTGCAAAAACTACATTATCTCGTGTGCTGGTTAACACGGTTCCTCTCTCAATGTGTTACTCAAGTCTACTCTTATGAACCTTGATTATGATGGATTTATGTTGAGGCCAAGCGATTTGATTGTCAAGGAATTTGATGGGTCTAAAAGAAATGTGTTTGGGGAGGTTTATTTTCCTATCAATATATGTCCCCAAGTGTTTGACGTCACTTTCTTTATCATGGACATTAATCCTTTGTATTGTTGTCTGCTAGGCCGCCCATGGATCCATGGGGACGGTGCTGTCATTTCCACTCAACACCAAAAGTTGAAGTTCCTGTTGAATGGGAAGGTGGTCTCCGTTTATGGTGAAAAGGATTATATTGTCAGTCATCTGAGTTCCTTTTGCTATGTTGAGGTGGAAGGAGAAACCCATGAGACTCTGTGCCAATATTTTGAGACCGTGCAGGTTGTCAGGACTCCTCGTCAAGAGGTTAAGAAGTCGGAGGCCTCTATGGTGTCTTATCGTCAAGCACAAACGATTGTTTAGTATGGTCATCTAGAAGGCTGGGGCAGAGTGTTGAATCTCTCTACTCAGACATATAAGAAAGGTTTAGGCTACGTGGCTGGTCGAAGTGTGTCAACTGTTACTCCTTGCAAGATTCAAGGTATTCCTCTACCAATTCAGTTTATCAGTGGTGGTGTTATACATGAAGAAGCTCATGCTTGGGGCGGGGAAGGTGATAGTGATTGTGAAATGGACAAGTGGGTTCGTCCTACCGTTCCGGGTGAAGAGCTTGCTAACTGGTTTGCTAAAGATGTCATTGAAGTCACCCGTTATGAATAGTAATTTTCTTTTATTTGTTATCATTCAATAATTCCTACATTCTGCCCAAGACGTAGTGAACATGCTGTAGAGCCACGATGTTTTTCATTGCAAATTTATCATCAACAAAGGACATCTTTTTTATATTCAATAATTTTGCTCCCTGTCTTTCTTTTTAAATTTTTGGCAAATGTGAGTTTTTATTTTTATTTTTTAATCTAAAACTAAAATAAAAATAAAAATAATCATGCAAATTATGTCCTCCATTAATCCCATAAATTGTCGAAAATGACTCTGCTATGGCTCGTTTTGACTTTGAAAATCCAATCTATCAAGCTGATGAAGAAGCTGGAGAAGATTGTGAACTTCCTGAAGATATATGCAGATTGTTGAGGCAAGAAGAAATGGTCATTCAGCCACACAAGATATTGTTGAAGTGATTAACTTGGGTATCGAAGAGGTCCGAAGAGAAGTCAAGATTGGGGCTGCTTTAGAATACAATGTCAAGAGAAGATTGATTGAAATACTCTGTGAGTATGTGGATATCTTTGCTTGGTCTTATGAAGACATGCCTGGACCGGATACAAATATTGTTGTGCACAAACTTCCTCTTAGAGAAGAGTGTCCTCCTATTAAACAAAAGCTTTGAAGAACTAATCCTGATATGTCTAAGAAGATCAAGGAGGAGGTTCAAAAACGGTTTTATGCGGGTTTTTTGAAAGTGACGTCTTACCCGCCATGGATCGTAAATATTGTACCAGTGCCTAAAAAGGATGGTAAAGTGAGAATGTGTGTGGAATATAGGGGCTTGAATAGAGCAAGCCCTAAAGATGATTTCCCGTTACCACATATTGGTATTCTGGTTGATAATACTGCTCAAGCTAAAGTGTTTTCCTTCATGGATTGTTTTTCTAGTTATAATCAGATCAAGATGGAACCAGAAGAAATGCAGAAGACTACTTTTATTACACCTTGGGAACATTTTTCTACAAAGTGATGCCCTTTGGTTTGAAAAATGTAGGGTCAACTTATCAATGTGCAATGGTCATTCTCTTTCATGACATGATGCATAAAGAGATCGAAGTCTATGTTAATGATATGATTGCCAAGTCCCAGACAGAAGAGGAACAACTTATCCACTTGTTGAAACTGTTTGAAAGATTAAGGAAGTTCAGACTGAGGTTGAATCCTAATAAGTGCACCTTCGGGGTGAAGTCAGGAAAATTGTTGGGCTTCATTGTAAGTGAAAAATGAATTGAGGTTGATCCTAGAAAGATAAAAGCTATACAAGAAATGTCTATGCTTAAAACAGAGAAGGAGGTATGTGGTTTTCTCGGGAGATTGAACTACATTGCTAGATTCATCTCTCATCTTACATCCACTCGTGAACCAATTTTCAAATTGTTGAAAAAAAAATCAGACAGACAGGTGGAATAACAATTGCCAAGCGACATTTGATAGAATTAAAGAATATTTGCTGGAACCTCCAATTATTTCGCCTCCGGTGGAAGGCAGGCCCTTGATAATGTATCTGACAATGTTGGAAAAGTCCATGGGATGTGTACTCGGTCAACATGACAAAACAGGTAGAAAGAAACATTCCATCTACTACCTGAGCAAGAAATTCAATGATTGTGAGTCAAGGTATTCATTTCTAGAAAAGACTTGTTGTGCACTCGCGTGGGCATCAAAGCGTCTCAGACAATATATGCTGACTCATACTACTCTCTTGATATCCAAGATGGATCTAATCAAGTATATTTTTGAAAATCCAGCTCTCACGGGAAGAGTGTCCCATTGACAGATGATTTTAACAGAATATGACATCCAGTATACTACCCAAAAAGCTATCAAAGGTAGTGTGTTGGTTGATCATCTTGCTCATCAGCCCATGGAAGATGACTATCAGCCGATGAAGTTTGAATTTCCTGATGAAGACATCATGTATTTGTATGATTCTAATATTCCAGGCCCAAAATAAAGACCCGAACCAGGATCGTGATGGACGATGGTGTTTGATAGTGCCTCCAATGCATTGGGTAATGGTGTCAGTGCTGTGATTATTTCTCCTGAAGGTTTCCATAATCCTCTCACTGCCAGAATTTGCTTTGATTGTACTAACAATATGGATGAGTATGAAGCTTCTATATTTAGGTTAGAAGCTGCTATTGATTTGTGAATCAAGATATTTGAAGTATATGGGGATTCTTCTCTTGTGATTAGTCAGATTAACGGAGATTAGGAGACTCGTCGCCCGAATTTGATTCTGTATCGTGAGCATGTTTTAAAGTTGATCCCATACTTTGATGATATTACTTTTAATGATATTCCTAGAGAAGAGAACAACTTGGCAGACGCCTTGGCTACTCTGTCATCCATGTTTAAAGTTAGATGGGCAAATCAAGCACCTTCTATCACCATTTTGAGGTTGGATGAGCCATCATTCTGTTATGAAATAGAAGAAGATGTTGCTGATGAAAAACCGTGTTTTTATGATATCAAAAGATATCTTGAAACAAAAGAATATCCAGAGGATGCTTCTGTCACTGATAAGAAGATCCTGTGGAGGTATGTAGCTAAGTTTTCCTCAATGTAGATGTTTTGTACAAGATAAACTATGACTATGTCTTGCTAAGATGCATGGATAGACACGAGGCAAACAATATCATAGAAGAGATCATGAAGGTTCCTTTAGAACGTATTCCAGTGGGAATACCATGGCCAAGAAAATCTTGAGAGCAGGTTATTATTGGCCAACAATGGAAAATGATTGTTACAATTATTCTAGGGTCTGTTACAAGTGTCAGATCTATGCTGACAAAATGCATGTGTAGCCTAATCCTATAAATGATTTGACTTCTCTTTGGCCCTTTGCAATTTGGGGCATCAATATGATTAGACAGATTGAACCGACTGCTTCCAACGGACATCACTTCATTCTATTGGATATTGATTACTTCATCAAGTTGGTCGAAGCAGCATCGTATGCCAATGTCACTAAGAAGGTGGTCACTCATTTCATCAAGCATAATATCATTTGTCATTATGGGGTTCCCGAGAGGATTATCACCGATTACGGGTCGAATTTCAATAACAAGATGATGAAAGAGCTGTGCAAGAGCTTCAAGATAAAGCATCACAATTCGTCCCCTTACCGTCCAAAGATGAATGGTGAGGTTGAGGTAGCTAACAAGAATATTAAGAAGATTGTGCAGAAGATGGTTGGCACCTACAAAGATTGGAATGAGATGTTTCCATTCGCTCTGCACGGTTATCATACTTTGGTGTGCACTTCGACTGAGGAAACCCCATTCTCTCTAGTATACGACATGGAAGCAGTCCTACCCGTGGAAGTAGATATTCCTTTATTAAGGATAATGACAGACATACAGTTGGATGAAGCTGAGTGGTTCAGAATATGTTTAATCAATTGAATCTCATTGACGAGAAGAGATTGACATCTATTTACCATGGGTAGTTATACTGGAAGAGGATGTAAAAAGATTTCGACAAGAGAGTGCATCCGCGATATTTCTAAGCTGGTGACCTTGTGATGAAGAGGATCTTGCCTCCGAACAATACATATGATATGGGTAAATGGGCTCCCAATTACGAAGGACCATATGTTGTAAAGAAAGTATTTTCAGGAGGATTTATGATGCTCACAACTCTGGATGAAGAGGATTTCCCTCACACCGTCAACACAGACATAGTGAAAAAGTACTTTGCATAAAATGATCGCTAAGTTGATTGGCTTAGGAAAAAAAGGCATCCCGACGAACCTAAAAGAGTGAGCAAAGGTTTGGGAAAAATTTAGGGGCAAAAGAAAGAGTGAATGAGTGAAAAATAATCATACACCCACTAAGTTGAGCATGTCAAAGGCAATTTAGGCAGAAAAGGGTATCCCAGTGGATTGAAAACCCTAAAGGGTGATCCAGGAAAAAGTTAGGGATTAAAAGCGAATACTACGGTCTATGTTACATCTGTAATATCAATTTACATTGTTGATGGGTTGGCTTGGGAAGCATCAGTCCAATAATTTTATTCAGAAAGCAGGATACTAAAGAGCTTTGGGGTCATAAGAGCTATAGCAGAGTCAGACTCGATAAATCCGCATTCACATCGCCATCTTTGTTTTCTCCTCTATATGCTTTATATGCAATTTCCTTTTTTCAGGAATTTCTTCTTGATGTAAATGCCTATTTACAGGCCAATCAATCAATAAAAATGTGTTTTTTTCAAATTGTGCCAATTTGTTTTTAATTTTACTGTTTTGATTGCAAAAGACGTTCAGCATTTTTGATAAACTTTTCATTTAAAACATTAAAGCTTTATAAAATATGATATCGGTAATTAAAATTGCTTAAAGTTTCAGGTGTTTGATATGACGGTTAAGGTAGCCATCCCATATTGAGGCATGTTGTTGTGATTTCCACTTTGTGCAGGTATTATTGAAGCATACCAGCAAGTGAATCAATGAGGGTTTGTATGGGATTCGATTTCCTTCAGTGAATGTATACTTGTGCTCAGCATAGAATCATGTATCCCCAATGATGTTGTACCCTTGCTTGGGTATGCTCTTCCTCCTCATTGCAGTTTTTTCTTTCTGGATTTCTTAGAAGATTATCGATGTATTACCCTTGAAGTCGACATTCTGCAGCTTCTCCAGTGAGATTAGCCCTCATCTTCCCTACGAAGTACGCATGCTACTCCTCAGTGAAGTTTGTAGTCTTTTACCCAGTGCAATCTTCCTCTACCAGAGTTACTTGAAGAGATTCCCAATTACCCACGAGAGATTATGGTTTGGTATTCCCACGGAGGCGGTTTTTCTGGTCGATTTGAATTGATTTCTTCTCCCCAGTGCAAGTCTTTGGTGACATGAATCTTGTAGAAATGACTATCTCCAGTGCATTTTCTGTGGTTGATACCACCATCCGAAGCTTCTCTGTTCCTCAGTGGAAGAGGTAGCTTTATCCCCAGTCGAAGCTGAATTTCAAGGATATCCTGGATTAACTTGCCTTTATCCCCTAGTGAAGCAAGTTTTCTCTTCCCAGTGAAGCAAATTTTTCTCTTCTCATTGGAGCAAGTATCATGCCTCCCTAGTGTGGTGTACATGATGGTGCCATTCATAACTCTTCCATCCCCGGTGATAGAAAATGTTTGAGGTATCCCTAGTGGAGCTTTTTTCCCAAGATGCCTGTTTCTTTGCAAGTGGAGATTTTCACCCTGGTGGTGTTATCCCCTGTAAGGTTGATGTTTAACATCCCTGTAAAGTTCGTTTTTCCCTAGGGAAGTTCTCCCTATCAAGTTTTCTTGAATATATGATTGATCACCAAGCCTGCTTATTCCCCAGTGGATCAAGTCCCTTTCTTTTTCAGGAGCAATGTGCACTGACATTTGTCGTTCAAGGTTCTCTATTCCTCAGTGGTATAGTATTACTGGAGAATGCCCTAGTGGGGTTCCAAATCTCAAGTTGTGGTTCAAAGGTTTTCTCTTCTTCCCCAATTGAAGTTTATCACCTCTAGTTGTTATCCCCAATGTGGTATGAATAAAATTCTTTTCATTTAAGAATTTCTATGATCCCCAGTAAAAGTTTCTATCCCCAGTGAAGTTTTCCTCATTATAAATAGGTGGGGATTGGATTTGTTCCCCAGAGAGTTGAGAGTTTGATCAGTGTTCAAGATTCTTTAAGAGTTGCAATTTATGTTTGCAGTATTCTCCCCATGAAGTTATTTCCCCAGTAATAGCAATCTTCAGAAGCTGTTGGGTCTGAATTGCGATTCCTCAATGAAGTTCAGATTGATTTCTCTCTACAGAAGATCAGATGTACAAAGATAATCATTAGGGAGTTCATTATCTCCTCAACAGTCGATTATTATCGTGTTTTCCAAATACATCTCTAAAACATGCATCATTTCATTGCATCTACCAAAATAAAAAGGAAAAAAATTCAAATATGCATAAGTATAAGCCAATTGTGTTTACCTTCAGTAACCGGATTTCTATGCATACAGATTTGATTTGTTCCCCAGTGGAGTCTAGTTTAGTTTACCACTAGTCGGGTCTTTGGCATTCTCCATTTCCCTAGTAAGTTGTGGTTTCCTCTTGCCCTTACAAGTCTTTGGTTATTTTACCCGTGTTTGCTTTTCCGTTAGAGTGCGAGTAAGAGTCGGTGTATAACCTTTCTTATTTCTCAAGTATTTGAGTATCCATACTTGGTGTGTGGTAATTCAGATAATTGTCACTTTTGAAGAATCATTCCCCACTTATGGCTTGAGGGATATTGTGGTTCTTGCACACTAAAAACCTTTATAAAGTCCAACCTGTGTTGGCAATCCTTGTTAGAGTCCCCTTTGGTTGGTCTCTTTCTCTTGTCGAGTTCACCTTTGATCGATGTCCTCTGGGGGTTCTGCTTAGTCAGTTATTTGTCTTTGGTTTATCTATGTTGGTCGGGTTTTCCTTCCATTAGATGAGAAAATATCCCCTGTGAGAGTCTGCTTTGGTCGGTCTCTTTCTGGTGTGTGTCTAATGTTGACAAGACATATGTATCTTTATGCCCAGTAAGACCGTTTTAGATTGACGGTATTTTGTTAAGAGCCTACCGTCTGTTTAATCTTTGAGTTTCTCTTTTGATTCAAGAGATCTCTATTTGGTATCTTCGAGTCCATCTTTGATTGGCATTCTCCGATTGAGATCGATTTGATAGATTTCTTCCATCTTTGATATCTGGTTGAGATCAATTTTTCACATCTCTTCCATCTGTGATATCCGGTTGAGATTGATTTGACAGATTTCTTCCATCTATGATATCTCGATTGAGATCTATTTAACAAGTTTCTTCCATCTTTGATATCCGGCCGATATCGATTTGAAAAATTTCTTCCATCTTCGATATCCGGTTGAGATCGATTTGCCAGATTTCTTCCATCTTTGATATCCGTTCGAGATTGATTTGACATATTTCTTCCATCTGTGATATTCGGATGAGATCGATTTGACAGATTTCTTCCATCTTTGATATCTCGGTTGAGATTGATTTGACAGATTTCTCCCATCTTCAATATTCAGTTGCAATAGATTTGACATATTTCTTCCATCTTTGATATCTGGTCGAGATCTATTTGACAAATTTCTTCCATCTTCGTTATTCGGTCTAGATCAATTTGACAGATTTCTTCCATCTTTGATATCCGGTTGAGATTGATTTAACTGATTTCTTCCATCTTTAATATCCGTTTGAGATCTATTTGACAGATTTATTCCATCTTCGATATCTGGTTGAGATCGATTTGATAGGTTTCTTCCATCTTTGAGATCGATTTAACAGATTTCTTCCATCTTTGATATCCGGTCGAGATCAATTTAACAAATTTCTTCCATCTTTGATATCCGGTTGAGATCGATTTAACAGATTTCTTCCATCTTCAATATCCAATTGATATCGGCTTGACAGTGTTGTACCCCAAAATTTTCCCTCTTACTTATCAAGAATTTTCTCACAAGATCTCCTTTGGCTCAAGACTGCACTAGGGTTGATCAACTCAAGACACCCCCTTAAGCAATGATGACCAAAATTAGGGTTTGAGATTGCACAAGGATATTTGAAATTCCAATGCCCCATATTACTTTCATGGATCATTATGGACTCTCAAGATTACTCATGACAAGTTTCAAGCTTTGGATCACACTTTTGCTCAGTCAATTGAGCAGTTGACCTAAAAATCAGCTGTATTGGGGAAAAAGTCAACTATGGCTAATTTACAGTAAAACTTCATAATTTTTGATCCACATAAATATTTTAAACTCATATGTATCATTTGATCAAGTTTGGACCACAATTCCTCAAGAAATTTGATCAAATCTTCAAAAGGGCAAAATGGTCAAAATTAGGGTTTTGACTGGGAAACGACAATTTCTGATTTTTGACCTAGCAAATAATCAATTG
Source organism: Vicia faba (assembly GCA_948472305.1). Lineage (NCBI taxonomy): Eukaryota > Viridiplantae > Streptophyta > Magnoliopsida > Fabales > Fabaceae > Vicia > Vicia faba. Next base: position 90,003 of record CATIWC010000546.1, on the reverse strand, counting down.
GTTTAAGGCATGAACTCAAGATACCAATTTCATAATTTTGACCTAATGACATAGCTCAAAGCATTACTCAAGTCCAATAGATTGACAAATGAAGTTCCAGTCAACTGATCAAAAGTCAATTGTATACTGAAAAGTCAAACTTTGACTCTTTTGTCAAAATCAAATGTCAAAGATCACAATTCATCAAAGCATGTCAAAATATGAAACTTATTCATCAAGAAATAAAAAATTCAAGATTTCATTTTGAAAAGTTAAAATTTCTAAACTTAGAAATTTTTCAGTGTTGAAAATTTCTTATTTTTTCACAACTTTGAGCAAATTTTCACCATAGATGATTCAAAAGAAACTTTCAACATGAAAGTTGTAGATATACATGAAGTATACAACATTGCTTTACACAACTCCTTCCAAAAGTTCTTGGATCTCAATTTATAATTTTAAGAACACATGGTCATGAAACAAAACACTTAGTGAAATTTTGCCCTAATTTGGTCAGGATTTTGACCTAACTTCATGGCACTTTTTCATATAGTTCCAAGGGGAAATTTCAAAAGTGATTCAAAGATTGGTTGTATAGCACATTACAATCTTTCCAAAATGTCCAAGAACTCCTTGAGATCATTCTTTAGTAGGGAGAATCGAAGAGATGAAGTTAGGGTTTTCTCACTTGAATTATAAGTCATTTCGTGATGAACAAGATTCAAAATTCAAATTATGCTGTATAACCTCTACTTTGCAGGCCTCAAACTTGTTAGGAACTCCATAATTAATTACTTGCAGAGCTTTTAGAGGTCTCAATTCAAGCATTCAATGCAAGGCCATGCTTTATATCCATTTTGGGAAGAAAGTGCACAATGCCATTTTGATAAAGTGGCTTTTTGCACAAAACTTGTTCTTGAGCCTTGCACTTATTCTATTCTGATCATACATGTCTTATAACTCAAGAGAAACTTGTTTAGACACTTACAATCACTCAACCCATGTTTGTACTTCCTCTTGAAACTTGTTTTCTCACTTTTCTTGAAAATTAAGTAACATAGCCATTAGCTTGTAACTTGTACTTATGACTATCCAAAGCACTCAAACCCTTTTTCTTATAGATACACAAGTTATTTTCCACAAATCCCACGCATACTCGACCCCTGAAAACACCAAGAACACAGAATCACCAAAAATACCTCAAAACATGTCATTTCTGAGTTTGGAATCCAATCTCCAAATTTTCTTGTGCATTTCTTGGCCTTTTACTTTCAAAAGCTTCTAAACAACATACACAAACAATCCCAACACATGTAACACCACTCTAACACCTCCATCATCATCCACCATTTTCAAAAACAGCACCTTGCACATTGACTTCTCTAGAACTCCTCAGGCACTTTCAGCTCAAGCTAAGCATCACATTAGCTTCCTGGGAACTTGAGGAAGCTAACCCAATCATTGGAACTCACTAAAAGCTACTCAAACTCCAAACACGATATCCTCTTGTAAGGTAAGTTTTCTGACTTTTGAACTCTTCATACAGGCATCATTAGTGGTTTATTTGTGAATGAAAAATGTAGATATCATTGCCCTAAAGCTAACCATGTCCATAGTTTTCATTCATTTTGCTTGAGCTTAGAGAATTTTAAGATTAAATTTTTTGAAATTTTTAGGGTTCAGATTAGGGCCATTAAAATTCATGCTTGTCTTTGATCTATAATTTTATTGCTTTGCATTTATGAAATTGTGAGGAAATTTGCTACAAGTTTCCTGTTTACACTTTTCATTTTTGTTGAGAATTGAATGAGATAGAGGTTCAGGCTGGACGTGAGGTTGAAGATGAAGTTGGCCTCAGGAACGTGCTTACCATATATATTTATGGTTTGATTTATATAAACGGATGTATAGCCACCCCAGTGGTAGAAACGCGCGTTTGTGACTATAGGGACCTGGGTTCGAGCCCCAGTGGTACCCTTTTGGAATTTTTTTTGCATATTTCTCACATTCTAACTTTTTTGGACAGGTGCCTGGGCCTAACAGTCTTGGGCTTTTTATTTTTTTTCTTACTGCTGACCCCCTTGCTGGCTATTCACACCCTGACCCATTTTATTTTATTTTTCTCAATTTTTATTTATTTGTTTTTCTTAAATATTTTTATCTAATATTAAAAAATCAGAAAAAATATAAAAACATTAGATATATATTTTGATATAATTTATTTATTTTTTAAACAAAAATATTTTATTTAATCATACTTTATTTATTTTACTAATTGGTTTGTAAATTTAATTAAAAAACTAGGGTTTTAGTTATTTTCTTTAACACCATTAAAGTATATTATTTTAAAACCAAAAAAGACAAAAAATATTTTATAATACTATAAATTATTTTTAAGACAAAAAACACCAAAAAAATATTCTTCTTATAAACTTAATTTCTCTTTAATCAATTAATAGATTAGGGTTTTATTTAATTTCTTTTCCTAGTAAATTTAGGTTTACTTTTTATCATTTTAATTATTAATTTTCTTTTAGTTAATTAGTTTAAAACCAAAACCCCTTTTCTCTAAAAAACCCAAATAAACATCCATTTTCTTTACATTTACATTTTTGTATATTTATTCATTTTGTACATTATTTATCCAAATTCAATATGGTTGTAATAGATAATTAGGCTTTATTTTCTTGCAATCCCTATTTGTAATTTGTACACCCCCTCCTACAAGTATTGTAATAGCGTAGTAATTTTAAATTCCGCAATTTATCGCTTTATATACAAATGCTAGTAATTAGGGTTTGTATGAAAAGACTAAAACCAATCAATTAGAAAACCCTAATCAAAAACAAAACGAAGCATGAAAAACAATACACTTGCACACAAGCACCCCTAGGGTAAATCCACTTGGTTGCCTTACAAAAATGGTCATATTACACATGTGAGGTATCTTAGCAAAAACAAGCAAAAATATAAGATCATTGTCCCTCGATGACGCTATCTATGTTGCCTTTCAAATGATCTTAAGTCCCTAAAAGAGAATGCTAAGATACCTTGCAACATTGCTAATCATTGTTATACGATGACCCACGTCTGTCCCGTTTACATCCAAAGATAGGGTTACTTACCAAATCAATGGTAAGATAACAATGTCAAAGAAAAGAGGAAATGAGCATGAAAGACTTTTGAGTAGGTAGAATGCTCCTAATTACTTGCTCCATTTCAAAACAAAACATCCTTTCTATTTTCAAAAACAAACACCTACACTTTCAAAACTTCTTACAAACTTGAAAATATTTTCAAAAGATTAACATCTTTGTATACATTCTTAGGAACGAGAATCATTACAAAGTTTGCCTAAACAATGGCCTCTTTACAAAATACTTTCAAAAACTACACAAAGCACAATTTCAAACAAAAAACAAGTGATCTAGCAAGTAACTAAGGGCCCATGGAAAACCATGGATGAAAAGGGTGCTAATACCTTCCCTTTTCATAATCTACCCCCCGAACTCAAGAAACAATCTCAAAGGTCTTTCCTGTGCTTTTTCACCTTTCCTTTTGGATAAAAGAAAAGTCGGTGGCGACTCTTGCTAACCACAATATTTGCGGTAAAACGCAAAACACCCAAGTCAGTTCTCCCACCATATCACAAACATGTTTCTTCCATCTTTGATATTCGTTTGAGATTAATTTGACTGATCTCTTCCATCTTTGATATCTTTAGTCGAATCGATTTGACTGATCACTTCCATCTTTGTATTTTCGGCCGAGTTCACTTTGACATGTCTCTTCTTTCTTTGATATCTTTGGTTGAAGTTGTTGTCTTAGATTTCTTCCTCTCTTGATATTTGGATGAGATCAATTTTACAGATCTCTTCCTTTTCATATTTCTTCGATCAAGTTCCTGTTGTTATGTCTCTTTCATATCTGATATTTCTGTTAGAGCTTGATGTAGTTGGTCTCTTTCTTGAATACCCGATCATTGTCTCGTATGTCTATTCTTGACCTGACATACATCTTCTGATAAAATTAAAAAAAACAATGTTTCATCCTAACTCGACCGACTTCATAGTGCAAATTTTATGGTTCTGATAAGTGTTCAATCCTCTTCCACCTTGGTTGTTCGAAAAGCGTCTGCCAATCTCATTCCCTTGTTAAAGAAGATTGAATAAGGGTAGATGTTGTACCAAAAAATTTGCTCTCTTCATTTTTTTAACTCTAATTGGCTTATACTCTTGTTAGCATATACATGCATGCATATCATTGGATCCATATTCATGGGATCAAGGTATTTTATCAACACAACAAAGCTGTCATATTTTTCAAAGCATGTTGAGTTGTGAAAGATTTGGGTGTTTTCACAAATTTAAAGCAGTGCGAATTGCAAACAGTATTTCAATTGATCTGAGTTTAAAAATTCATATCTCCTGTTTGGAAACAATGTTTTGAGTTGATTCTTGAAGTTTTGAAACTGTCTGGATTTACTCTCTAACTTCCATGTTTGTACCAAAAGCTAATCTTCGAAGAAAGATCTCTGAATATGCATTTCTCTTGGAAATTATACAATGAAGAATACAAAGCAAAGTGTGCTGAACCGTTGTTTCGTGTGCATTAGAAAATTCACAACTCCCGGCTGGAATGTCGTATGCACGTGGTTTTGATTGAAATTTTTTTGTCTTGATGTTATCTTGATGTTGTCTTCGGAAGCCAAAAGCTGATTCACTAAGGAAGGACCCGTGAACTTTGAGTTTCTGAAAACATGTTTGAGCTGAACCGAAATTCAGTTATATTGATGTGTGATATGGAAAAATTCATATCTCACATGATGTTTAGCATATTGAGCTGAGCCCGGTGGCGTTGGTTCAAAATTTTTGTCTACTACAGTTTCTCTTCAGATGCCAAAATCAAACGGTGACTCAAAGGCTTCCGTTTTTGGTCCGTTCCGTGTATGACGCAATAAAAGTACTGCACAGGAAATTATTTTGTCTGACACAGTGTCAGTGAAACTTCAAAAATTCATAACTTCCTGGTTATTTATCTGATTGATCCTGTTCTTTAGGCAACGCGTCACAAATTTGATGACATTCATTTTTATTAGAGTCAGTTCGAGATTTCATACGGATGATGACGTGGCAGTTTTTGTATGCGTCGAGCTTACACTGTCAAATGGAGGCTTAACTCAATTTCACATCTAAGGCCCAATTGGCTCATGCATATAAGCTTGAAATATGAATTTTCAAAAAAAAAAGACTCTCATAATTCACAAATCCATACAAACACTAAAAACATGTCTCTCAATTCTTTCAAAGATCAAATCAAGGTTCTTGAAGCTACCGACAGAAAATACAGAGCCGCCACTGAACTTTATTTTTACCGAAGGAAGGGGAAATATCGAGAAAACCATAAGAGGATGGATAAGATGGTCTTGCGACCAAGAGAAAGGGTAAGGGAGTAGGTTATACAATGGGAAGGTACTAGCACCCTTCACATCCGTTGTACTTAACGAGATCCATTATGTTTCTTTGCTTCTAAGAGTGTGTTTATCTATAACTATACTTGCTAAGGGGAAAGAAAATGGTTTTTTATTAGTGCGTTTATGAGTGTCTCGCAACCCTTTGCCTACATATCCAGTGAAGGAATCAGAGCACTTTAGTTCTTCTAGAAAATGGTTGGTTTATTGGTGTTTTTTAGTGGGAGACTTTAACACATGCATTCTAGCAATAGGTACAACATGTATCGCGGTAGAACGAAGATAACATACCCTTCGGGGAAGGTTTTGATTTGTTGAGTGTTTTGAGAGTTTTAGAATGAATTCGAATTGTCTTTCACATTAGGACCCACATCCTTGAAAGATAGAATACCAGACTTCACCAATTTTTGTACCTCAGTCTTCAAAGGATAATAATTCTCAACATTATGCCCTGGTGCTCCCTGATAAAAAGCACATGTTTGGTATGCCTTGTAATACGAAGGCAAAGGTGACGGCACAGCGAGAGGTGGTCGGGTATGAAACAACTTCTTCTGAATCAATACCGGTAGCAACTCCGTATAACTCATAGGAATAGGGTCATAACTCTCCCTTCTCTGATTATTCCCTTGATTCCCCTACTGGGATGGTCTCTGATAAGCAACTGTGGTTGGAGCTACACTAACAACTGGAGTTACTGAGGCGACTTGCTGATGACGCTGATAATTTCTTCTAGGAGGATTAACCCTCCTCTCTTGCATAACAACATTTGCATCCCCTTTCTTCTTCTTGGTAAACCCATAAGATGGCTTCTTCGCACCTCCAGATCCTTCACTCTTCGTTAGACGGCCCTCTCTTACAGCCTCTTATAAACGGATATCCATGCCTACCATTTCAGTGAAGTCACTTGGCTTACTTGCTACCATCCTTTCATAGTAGAAGGCACCCAGAGTCTTCAAGAAAATATTAGTCATCTCCTTCTCTTCCATGGGAGGAATCACTTGGGCGGCTACCTCACGTCATCTCTGTGCATATTCTTTGAATGATTCCATATCTTTCTGAACCATGGCCCTGAGTTGATCATGGTCAGGCGCCATGTCCATGTTGTACTTGTATTATCTGATAAATGCTTCTCCCAAGTCATTAAAAGTACAGATATTGATGCTATCCAAACTCATATACCACTTCAGCGCTTCACCGCTCAAACTATCTTGAAAAAAGTGAATTAGCAGACGCTGATCATCAGTATGGGTAGACAATCTCCTTACATACATTACCAGATGAGCAAGAGGGAAAGTGTTTCCCTTGTACTACTCAAACTCTGGACCTTAAACTTTACAGGTATCTTAACATTCGGGACCAAGCATAATTCATTCATATTCTGCCCAAATAACTCTTTTCCCCTGAGGGCTTTCATCTCCCTCTGCATCTTGTCAAAATGATCTTGAAAATCATCCATTCTGTCATAGAGACCCAAGTCTTCACTTGGTTAGGGAAAATGAAGACACACATCATCATTAATAAACAGAACCATTTTCACCGAAGGAAGTGCAGCAGGAGCAGCATGCACCACAGGAGGTGCATGAGCAAAAATAGTCAGAACAACTGGAGTATCTTGAGGACTAAGATTGAAACCTTCAAGTGAATAGTTCCCTGGCATTCCCCATGGATAACCTTGAGGCATGCGATTCTGAATGATAGCTGGGGTGGAAGACACAGGAATAACTGGAGCTTCGACAGTAGCCCTTGTTGATTAACGTTGAACACTCAGTGGCTGATTCTGAGCAGCCACCATAGATTCCATCAGACCAGTAAGATTGGCCATGTCGGCCTTCAAAGCGGAAACTTCCTCGCGCAGCTCGCGATTCTCTTGTTCTAAGTTGTCCATCTTCCTTCTGAAATTAGCCCGGGTGTTGTAGTGGTGAGTCAGCTTGCTGAACGAATTAAAGAAGCTTGGTAAGACACCTGGATATGCATAACAAATGTAAGAAATATGTAAAATATGATGCATGATATGCAATGCATATGATTTTATTTAGTATTTCAAGGGATTTAAAGTTTATAGACATATTGCAAATATCAAAGTAATAATGCATTTGAAAATACTGAAATTTTTTATATTATGATATCTTCAAAATGAGTTACAAGTCTCAACAATCCAAGTACAAGATAAAAATAAAGTCTAAAACCCAGAGAAGTAAAGTTGTTGAAGATCACTCTATAGATTGGCGCTTCCCTGTAAGCCTGGAAATTTGAGCCTTCAACCTCTGATTTTCTTTCGCATACATGGTGGCAACCTCCTTCCAATCACCTGAATCAAGAAATGAGTAATCAGCATCAGATTGAGGACTAGGAGAAAATAAATCCCCTTGCATCTCCATAGTCTCTACTGCTCGACTCTCAAGGATCTCAATCAAGTCGTCTTTCTCCTTCAAGACTTCTCTTAAGGAAATCTCTAAAGTTTGGCACTTGTTCTTCCAAGCATCATTTTCCTGCTGCATCCTGACCAAAGCAAGCTGTAGCTCTTACACATCATCCAATAAGGGAGGAGTGGTCTTCACAAACAAATCAGGCATAGGTTTTTCCAGGGAATACGACATCTTCAACTAAATACCTCTCGTTTGGACCAACTGAAGATAAAGCTCCAAATAAACATCCCCCCTAGGTCCCAAGTCTTTCCTACTCTTCCTATGAATGTGACGCCAAGCCTTCACAATCTGCTCCCTAGCTTCCTTATGGTCTTCTCCCTCCTTCAAAAAGAAACTACTCAAATGAATACTATTTTGTTTATCCCTCATCGGATAACCAAGTTGTCATCATGCAAGAACATGGTCGTAGTTAATTCCTCCCTTTGTACCAAGAAGAGGTACATTGGGGAAACTACCACAATTGTCGAGAATTTCTACATCCTGGTAAACTCGATGATACCAATCAATATCCGAGTGAGTAAGTGCCATGATCTTAGGAGCCCAATGGGGTTCCTTCCTGACATCCCAGAAAGCATCAGACTGAGGCATATGAGAGATAAACCACCGGTACAACAAAGGCGTGCAATAGATACTCATCCCTCTGTGATAAGAACTCTGAAGATGAATAGAGTAATAAGCATCACCCAACAATGTAGGAACTAGGTGTCCAATCATGAAGATCTTGATAGCATTAACATCAACAAACTTTTCCACATTAGGAAATAAGAACAACCCGTAAGCAAGTAGAGCAAAGGTGGCCTCAAAAGTGATTGTACTCTTCATCCTGGAAAACTGAAGAGCTTTCTCCAATAAGAACTGAGTTGGTAATCCTCTAATCCCTCCTTTAGTAGTCATATTGGATTCCACTTCAGACTTCCCTAGATGAATCAAAGTGGAAATCTTATGTGATTTTGGTTCACCCTCCAAACCAGTGAAAGGAATACGATCAACAACAGTTAAATCCAACAGATAAGAATACTCCTCTAGTGTAGGCATCAATTGATAGTCAGGAAAAGTAAAGCACTGATACATCGGATCATAGAACTGGACCAAGGTCGAGAGAATTCCCTCCTTCATCTTCAACTTCATAAGAGGAATAATGGATCCATGCTTCTTCTGAAAATCTGCAGAACACTCAATCTCGGGAATTAAACTGATCAACTTATCTATCTTGGGGTCCTTGAAACTGTATTTTCCGATCTTTCTTTTTCCAGAATCCATGGTTAAAAAGGTACCTGAGATATTCACAAATGGTCAACACTTAAGTCCCTTGAAATAAGATTTCTTCAAAAGATGCTTATGAGTGCATGGATGCATGATGCAACAATCACACAAGATCACACATATAAGGTTTATAGGTTCAACGTCATGAGCATGAGATCGAAGGTACTACCCATAAGGTGTTTGTCTAAATGTTATCACCTGCTGAACAAGGTTCTAGAAGTTCCCAGAGCTATATCCTTCCTTCGGATATTACCAACTTCCCAATTAACTTGGTAATTAGTAACATTCTCAAGAAAGACTCGTCCGAGCGTAGTATCGCGTGACAACTATTTCCGGATTACTCCGTCATAGCTTCCACACTACACCTAAAAAGGCCAAGATGGGTTTGGTATTCTACGATCCTCAGTTTCATATGACTCCCAGGTCGAAAGCAGTACGTCTTCCCGATTACTCGGTAAACGACACTACAGTCAAAGGGGCCTCCACAGAGTGGGGTATCTCATGTCTCCTTTTTTGGGATTACTCCATCAAAGTTAACATGACTATACCGCCTGTCCTATCTTAAAGTTTTCCCAAGTCCGGGTATAAGACTTATAAATAATCACTAAGCACCCTGAAAACCAGGAAAAATTCAGACAAACATATATACAACATATAACACATAAACAACAATAGCACATATACGAATATAAACAAAGATAGGTTCAACCCACTTAGGGATGGACCAACAAGAGGTCAATCTTTCCACATTGTAGTCACCATTTTTTCTGTAGCGGTAGAAATGTTTAAGACTAAGCCATTGGATTGACAAGACTTGTACAAATCAAAATAAAAATCGCCACCGTGCTTTATTGTTTCCAAAGGAATGGGAAAAGAGTGAGTAACCCAAAAATAGGGGGAAATATTCTAGGTAAGGGGGTTGGTTATGCAAAGGGAAGGTATTAGCATCCTAAACATCTACGGTACTCCGCAGCAACCTCTTTGAAAAAATCTGTATATTTTGGCTATAAAATGTTGTATAAAAATGGATGGTGGAGATGAGAAAAGAAATATATTTTTATGGTTTTTGTACCCGCTGCGGTTGTGAACCTTTAGTGCCGACGTCCCATCTTCCGTGCAAGAGGGGATCAGGGTACACGTAGTTCCTCTTTAAAATTTTTAAAACATAAGTGTGTTGGTTAATTTTATGAGATAAGACATCATCGTCATTGTCCATGTGGAATACATACTTACTACCCACAATCATAAGAAAGGAGAATTTGCATCATCTCAAAGTGGAGGATATGAATTGGATTTTAAAATCAACAATGCCTCACTCAACACCAAAGTGGAAAATATCTCTCTTTACTACATATTGTATAAGTATAATTGTTTGCATCACTACAAGGATTGACAAGAGTCCAATCTTTTGAGAAAAGTTTTAAGGATAGAAGCCAAAGTGGAAAAATACTTTGAAATAAGATTTATTGACTTTTAGTCTTCTCACAAAAATGTCAAGGTATTATTAAATTGATTGACGTTTATTTATGAAAAGGTTTTGAAAATGCATGGACCTAAGTCCAAGTTTATTATGAAAGTGGTTCAAGTTTAAAAAACAATAAGAGTTTTCAAAAGGAGGGAGAAGATTTTTGAAATTAAAGAAGATAGGAGGAGAAGAAAGGACTACCCTAAAGCATAAGGTAACAGCTAGGGATAAGAACCATCTAACTAACAAGAAGCCAAAACTTGACATTATGAGTCAAGATGAAGTTCCAATTTTTTGAATTGAAACCAAGCAAGCAAAGATACTAGCCCTGTTGAGGGAACCAAACTTCAAGTGTATTAAGTCTTCACAAAAATTGGGTAGAGTAACGACTGTGTACGGGTGTATTCCAAATTAAAAACAAAGTATGTAATCACAATAACCTGCATGCAAAACAAACAAAGCAACCCAATGTCTTGAGGTAAACCTCAAGAACTTCAGACAAAATATTAATCAAGGTCATAAGGTCTCCAACATAGGCCAAGGTTTCTAATCCTAATCCAAGAAGTCCAGTGCTTCATAATGCCAAGGATAGTAACCAAATAGTCCAAGTATCATTAAAGATTTTTATGGTTCATGTTGATTATTAAGTGTCTTAGAAGAGAAAAGAAAAGCTCAAATGAGCAAAATGAAAATGATATGAAATGTAATGCTTAGAGTAAATGGTACATAAAGCATACAAAATAAAAGGGCACAAAGTAAAAACAATTTAATAATTAATGGTTAGTTGGATGACCATCTTGAAACTTGCATTTGGAACTCATTAGAGGATTGGTAGAACCAAAGCCTCCACACAACAAGTTGCATTTTCTTTTTGTCAAGTATATCATCCATTTGGAATCCTCAAAAGTACCATTTAATGATCAACGATGTTTAAGTGATCCGCGTTGACCAAAAGTGTTGTAGATCCATTAGAAGATTGGTAGAACCAAAGCCGCCACACAATGAATCTCAAGGTTATTGGATCAAAGAGATCAAATTAACATACTTGGGCTTGCAAATAGAGGTTTGGGCCACGAATGATCATTTATTCGAATCAGAACAAAATTTAGCGCTATGTTAAGCAATCGTAAGTGGACTTATGTAAAAGTCGCACCTATTTTGAGGCGGGTCAATAGCAATCTATGCACCATTTATTTTGAGGCATGATATAGAGATCATGCTCTAATAACACTTAGTGCAATAAGAAAGGGATGAGATGAAGAGGGATGAGAGAGAATATACAAACTACTTTTGAATTAAATTTAAATCAAACTATTATTAAAATCATCCATCCATTTTTATGGAGTTAGACTCAACACCATGGATCCAATGATGTTAATAAAGTTCATGACCAAAAATTTAATCCAAGATCATCCAGAAAATAATCACAAAATAATATTGCATTTAATATATACATAAAAAAGGTTTTTTAAAAAGTTTTAAATTAGAAATAAAGGTGAAAAATATCAACTATATTCCAATTAATCAAGAAATAAAAAGTAAGACCATGGAAAAATCAGAAATGAATTAAAATGATTTTATAAAATTTTTGGTAATTTTTAAAAGTCAGAAATTATTTTTAAAATTAAAAGAAATGAGTAAAATAAACCAAAAATAATAAAAAATTAAAAATCAAAAACAAAAATAAAATGAGGTCACCAATATTTATCACAATATCATTGGATCATTCCATAATTTTTTCAGAATTTAAAAATGTATCAAAGTATTTTTAAATATTTTAAACAATTCAAATAAAGTGAAAATTTGTAAAAAAATACCAAAACACAAAATAAAATGTGAAAAAATAAAAATCAAAAAGAGAATGATCAAAAATATTTTTCATGATTTTTTCAGATTTTTTGGACTAAAAATGAATTTTCTATGATTTTTTAAAGTTTAAAACAATTAAATATAAAAACCAGAAAAGAAAAATAAAGTCAAAAATATATAGACCATTGGATGAGAGTCAAAACGTGTTAGTAATCAAATCCAAGGGATCAGGTGCACTGTGCATATCATGGTCATTAGTGAATAAAGCATAGGATAATTAATTAAATCAGATTTAAAAAAAAATAGATGTCGCGCCTTCATTGGTTAGAAAATGACACGTTGGTCATCTTCAACCTCCAGACAACGTGAATTACAGGTCTCTCAAACTGTAAAATCAGAAGCTCAGACCTATGCCATTCGCTTCGTCTCTCCAAGACGAAGACAACCACACCTTCGCGTTAAATTTATATAAACTGTAGCTCATGTAATTTGGAAGGAAAGTTTTGAAAAGGGATTTGAAAATTCATGGTCAAAACATGTTTCCAGATAAAAGTAAGTGTTGTGACTAGAACCAGGGCAATGAGAGCATCACAATGATATCAAAGTTATGAAGAATTAATGAAGGAATCTACCTATTGAAGTTGAGTTACAGAGCTTAGAAACTGTACTTCTATGGAGCAATATAGGGCATGATTCTTGAATGTAATTATATGGTTAGCTTCAGAGAAGATCAAGGAAGGTGAATTGATGAAAAAAATGGATTAAAAAAGGCTTGAGAATAGATTTCGAATTAGCAGAATTTTGAGTTATGAAGCAAGTTTGGCAGGGTGATTCTGTCTATCCAAGCTTGAGGAAACGAATGGAGGATGAACCTCTATTTATTGGGAATCAAATGGAATGTCCAAGCGTGTGAAATGATGAAGTTTGGAGGGAAATCGTGTGAAGTTGCAAACAAGAAAAGTGTGACTTCTAATTTGATCAAAACTAATCCAAAACGCGCGTTTTGCTGTGCCAATCAATTCTGGAACTTCACTAAACATGTTTAGAGGTAAACACGCATGGACAAATTGTGATTAGAAGCCAAAACAAATATTTCAAATTCGGACTTATGGAGAAAAATTTCAATTCCAAGTTACCAAGTTCAATCTAATGGCATTGTCAGCTCAAGGGGTCTTAAGGCATGATTCTTGATGCTTTAGAAAGACGAGGTTACAAGCTTTGCAACAGAAAAAGAATGGAATCAAATGGATGCTTGAGCTGAAAGTTTCATTGAGTCAAAGTTGGGAAAAAGAAGTTGACTTTCCATACATAGAAATATTTCATCTTTTCCTTCAAAAGTGACCTATAATGTTTTTCATCCTAACATGGCCTTCCACTTGGAATTTTCTCTTGACCAAAAAAGATGGCATGAAATAGACCTCTTGAATGATATTTTGAAACTTGAACCATTCAAAATCTCCAAAAATTGGGAGAGTTATGAGTTGTTGAAGTTGGAAAAAAATCATGAAATGACCTATAATCTTTTGTATCCTTAGGGAATCTTCCATCCATTTTCTCACTTTGCATATCAAAGAAGACATAAAGTTCACATCCTTAAGATTATTGTGAAAAATAATGGGTTCAAGGTGATAAAAATAGACCAAGTTATGATCATTTGAAGTCACATATGAGACATTGGGGATTCATCTGGAGAACTTCTAATCTTTCTTCATCATCAAGTTTCTTCCACATATAAACTCCTTGAAACTTTTGAAGTTATTTGTTGATAACCCTTTAGAGAGAAGGATGTTTTTGGAATCACTCAACAATACCAAAATATGAGCAAGATATGCTTCTTTGAAGTTCCAAAACCCTAGCTCCTAGATCAAGAAAATGCTTGGAAGAAACTTGACAATTTTGAACAACCTTCTTGTACCAACACTCTTGCTTTGTAAATAGAAGTTATTGAGGATGAAAATGAGAATTCATAGCCACCAAAAAAACTTCCATATCTTGAGAATTTAGAGAAATGTGCACTTGTGACCTATGGGAACAAGGCCTTGTCCAACCACAACAACTTCTTTTATCAATCCCTTGCACTTTTGGATCAATCTTGATAACTTGGAAATGTAGTGAACCAAAATAACCTTACCATTCCATCCCTTCCAAAACAGCTTCAATGGTGAGGTTTGGACTTTTCAAGCTCTATTGACTAGGGCATGGAAATAAACTCATGAACCCAAGGAGAAACTTGCTAAGCCTCATTGCCTTTACCTACATTATTAACAAGTAAGACAAACCAACATTGCATTTTATTAATTAAAAGGAAAAATCAATATAAAATATCCATGATCACAAAAGAAAACAAGTCAAGGTGCTTGGTGATTTCTCAAAGAGCAAAGCTAAAGATAGGGGGAGAACCAAAATCCCTAATGTGATCTTGTTGGGATTGAAACAACATGGTATGATGAAGGGATATTAGGGACAAAAATTGGGGTACAATAGTAACTACTATCTGGTAGGGTTCAGGCTTCATAGTTTTTTTTGAAAAGTTATACTATTATCTGGTCAGGTCCAGGCTTCATAGTTTTTTTGAAAAGTTATACTATTATCTGGTCAGGTCCAAGCTTCATAGTGTCTCGTTGGGGATTGTATCTAGTTGTTACTTGGTTGGACTCTAGGCTTCACAATAACTTGATTAAATAGACGAAGTTGAACTGATATCTGGTCGGATCCAGGCTTCACGAATTTTGAGGTGGATGAAGTTAATTGCTATCTGGTGGGGTCCATGCTTCACAATAAACTTGTCTGAAGGGATAAAGTTGAACTGATATCTGGTCTGGTCCAGGATTTACAGTAACTTGCTTAGAACTTAGTTATTATCTGGTCAAATTCCAGGTTTCACAATGAACTTCTGAGGGGAATTGCTATCTGGTAGGATCCATGCTTCACAACAACTTACTTGAAAAGATGAAGTTGAAAACTGATATCTGGTCGGATCCAGGCTTCACAATAACTTGCTGGGGTAGAGGCAAACTCTATTGTGGAAAAGAAGTTAAACCCTTATCTTGTTGAGTCCAGGTTCTTCAATATCTCGAAGAGTTAAACTATTATCTGGTCGGGTCCAGGCTTCATAGCGTCTTGAGAAGTTAACTATTATCTGGTCGAGTCCAGGCTTCATAGTAACTGAAAATTATACTAATATCTGGCTAGGGCCAGGATTCATAGTATCTAAAAGGTTTTCACTATTATCTGGTCAGGTCTAGGCTCTATAGTGACTTGAGAAGTTGACTATTATCTGGTCGGGTCCAGGCTTCATAGTTGCTTGAAAATTGTACTATTATCTGGTCGGGTCGAGGCTTCATAGTATCTTTTGAAGATAGTTAAGGCTTTGTTGACGACTTTACTGGGGATTAGGGGTTGTGGCCCTCTGATTTGTAATAGTTTGAAAAGAAAACTCAAGCTGGAGAGGATAGAATATGCCGGAGAATTTTGCTATTCGTTATTTGTTGAGGAAATAAATCCTATTGGGGAAATAAACTCTGTTGATGAACTGCTGACGAGGTAAGTTCTTTTTAGAAAGAGATCCACAAGGCTTTTTATTGTTGGATCAACCTAGATGGGGAGAGAGCTGTCAAGAGATTGAGACTCTGAATGGAGATCAACCTATGCAAAGAGACTTTGTGGGTAACTGTTGAGGGAAACAATTTATTATAACTATCTTTGTGGGGATAATGCTAATGAAATAACTCTGGGGATATTCCATATACATTAAAGAGATGCTTGCTGCTGCTTAGCAGGACACCTGTGCCAAATAGTTTTAATTTATTCACATGCATATGTTCGTTCAATTTTAGTCATTGGACATTTTTCATTCAAAACAAAAACAGAAAGTTTGCACTTCAAAATATATTTGTATTGATATTTTGCCCATGAATAGGCGTTTTTTGTACGAAGAGACGGAGATCCTAGTAAGAGGAAATCGTCGAAAGGAAAAAAAAATTGAAAACAAAGATAATAGCCATGTGGAAATGATCTTATTGCATTCCAACTATTGTTTCCCCAATGTCTTCGAATGCCCATTACCATTGACAAAAGTTGATTGGATTAATCTTAGACCATTTGAACTCGGACCTTGGTGATAAAGTCGACTGTGGTGATTCCACGAAACATAGTCATACGCTTTCAATCCTTAACTTTTGTCTGGACCGCCCTTTCGGGTTTTCAGCCCACCAGGATACCCATTTTTTCCCAAGTTGCCCTTTCGGGTTTTCAACTTGTTGGGTGTACAAACTTTTGCATATATCCCTAATTGTTACCCAAACCTTTTGGTTTTCCGGGATGCCCTTATCTTGCCTAGGTGTGTCAACCTAGCGGGTCTCTTATGCGTAGTATTTTTTAACTATGTCCGCGTTCACAGGATGTGGGAAGTCTTCACCATCCATGATAGTCAGCATCATGGCACCACCAGAGAACACTCTCTTGACAACAAATGGCCCTTCGTAGGTGGGAGTCCATTTGCCCCTGGGGTCGCCTTGTGGTAGAATGATGCGCTTTATCACCAAGTCATCAGCTTGATATACTCGAGGCTTGATCTTTTTGTTAAAAGCCTTAATCATACATTTTTGGCACATCTGACCGTGACAAACAACATCCAATCATTTTTCATCGATCAAGTTCAACTGATCCAATCTTGTCTAAATCCACTCGTCTTTGCCTAGGCCTGCTTCATTCATAATCCTTAATGAGGGAATTTGAACTTCCACTGGCAGAACAACTTCCATGCCATAGACCAAAGAAAAGGGAGTTCCCCTAGTTGATGTTCTAGCCGAAGTATGGTAGCCATGAAGAGCAAACGGTAACATCTCATGCCAATCCTTGTAAGTCACTACCATATTCTGCATAATCTTCTTAATGTTTTTGTTGGTCGCTTCGACTCTGCTATTCATTTTAGGTCTATAAGGAGAATAATTGTGATGCTTGATTTTGAATTGAGTGCAAAGTTCGGTAATCATAACATTGTTGAGGTTAGTCCCATTGTCGGTGATGATCCTTTTGGGGATACGATATCGGTGGATGAGGTTATGTTTGATGAATCTGGCTACCACGTTCTTTGTGACTGAGGAAAATTAGGCGACTTCGACCCATTTGGTGAAATAATCGATAGCGACAAGAATGAAGCGATGTCCATTGGAAGCGGTGGGCTTGATCTCTTCAATCATGTCAATTCCCCACACTGTAAATGGCCACAGAGCGGTCATGACATTCAGAGGGATAGGAAGCACATGGACCTTGTCAGCATAGACTTGGCATTTGTGGCAAGTCCTTGAGTGTTGATGGCAATCAGTCTCCATTGTTGACCAATAGTAGCCAACTCTCAGGATCTTCTTAGCCATAGTATGTCCGCTAGAGTGAGTGCTAAAGAGACCATCGTGTATGTCTTCCATAATTTCCTCTGTCTCCTTCTTGTCCACACATCGAAGTAGAGTAGAATCATGGTTGTGCTTGTACAATATTCTGTTACTTAGGAAGAATTTGGCTGAAAATCTTCGTAATAACTTTCTGTCATTGATGGATGCTCTTTCGGGATACTCTTGTGCTTCAAGGTATCTCTTCACCTCATGGTACCATAGATTTTCTGTATCAGTCTCAAGCTCATAGAAGTGTGCAGGTTTGTCGAATATCTCAATGGTAATCATAGGAGCTTCGTTGTCCCATCTGACCTTGAACATAGAAGACATGGTGGCCAAAGCATCGGCCAACTGACTTTATTCCCTAGGGAAGTGTTCAAAGGTGATCTCTTCGAAGTAGGGAATCAGGGATATCACAAGCTCCTTGTAAGGGATGAGATTAGGGTGTTTAGTATCCCAATCCCCTTTTACTTAACTAATCACTAGAGTGGAATCCCCAAACACATTCAAATGCTTGATCCTCAAATCAATGGCAGCCTTCAGACCCAAAATGCATGCTTCGTACTCAGCCATATTGTTCGTACAATCGAAGCATAGTCTGGAAGTGAAAGGAGTGCGGAAACCTTCAGGGGATATGATCACAACACCAATTCCGTTACCCATAGTGTTGGAAGGCCCATCAAAGACCATAGTCCATCGGGATCCTTGTTCAGGTCTGTCATACGGTCCAAGTTTCACGCAGTCGGTCACTAGCATGATGTTCTCATTCGAGAAGTCAAAGTTCACAGATTGATAATCATCGACAACTTGATGGGCCAAATGATCTGCTAATACGCTTACTTTGATGGCCTTTTGCATTGTGTATTGAATATCGTACCCAGTCAAGATCATTTACCATCTAGCTACCCGTCCGGAAAGAAAAGGTTTCTCGAAGATGTACTTGATTTGGTCCATCTTATAAATCAACAAAGTGGTATGAGTCAACATATACTGTCTTAGCCAGCGAGCAGCCCATTCCAGAGCGCAACAAGTTTTCTGGAGCAGTGAATATGTGGTTTCACAGTCGGTAAACTTTTTACTCAGGTAGTAAATAAGATGCTCTTTTCATCCAGACTCGTCATGTTAGCCCAAAACACACCCCAAAGAGTTCTGTAGCACTGTCAAGTACATGATCAAGGGTCTTCCTTCAATTGGAGGCATGAGAATAGGAGGTTCTTGCAGATATTCTTTGATTTTGTCAAAGGCAGCTTGGCATTCATCATTCCATCTAAGTACTTGATCTTTCTTCAAGTGTTTTAAGATTAGCTCACAAGTAGCAATTAAGTGAGATATAAAGTGGGCGATGTAATTGAGACGACCCAAGAATCCTCTATCTTCTTTTTCAGAGTGAGGGACTGGCATTTTTTGAATGGACTTTACCTTGGCAGGATCGACTTTGATGCCTTTACCACTCACAACAAAACCTAGAAGCTTTCCAGATCATACTAAAAATGTGCACTTGTTAGGGTTTAACCTCAACTTATACTTTTTCAATCTTTCGAATAGCTTGTACAGGTGATCAAGATGTTCCTCCTCAGTTTGTGACCTGGAAATCATATCATCCACATAGACCTCTATTTCATGATGAATCA
This sequence comes from Vicia faba, assembly GCA_948472305.1. Taxonomy (NCBI): domain Eukaryota; kingdom Viridiplantae; phylum Streptophyta; class Magnoliopsida; order Fabales; family Fabaceae; genus Vicia; species Vicia faba. The sequence continues at coordinate 70,570 of CATIWC010000546.1, read as the reverse complement.
TATCATGAAAAAAAGATACCACAACCCTTTGATATGTTGCCCCTGCATTCTTTAATTCGAACGACATGACCTCGTAACAAAAGGTGCCCCATTGCATTACGAAAGTGGTCTTCTCCATGTCTTCGAGAGCCATCCTAATTTCATTATTGCCGGAGAAGCCATCTGTGAAAGAGAAGACTTTATGCTGAGTAGTGTTATCGACCAAGACATCAATATGAGGTAGAGGGAAGTCATCCTTGGGGCTTGCCCTATTCAGATCCCTATAATCTACGCACATACGAACTTTTCCGTCTTTCTTCGGTATTGGCACCACATTTGCAACTCCATTGGGGATAAGATGTCACATCCTGGAATCCTGCATCAAATTGTTTTATCACCTCAACTTTTATCTTTTCAAACATGTCAAGCCTCGTGCGACGGACTTTTTGTTTGACAGGAGAACAATCTTCCTTTGTTGGCAGACGATGAACTACAATGTCGGTATCCATCCCTGGCATATCTTCATACGACCAAGCAAACACTTCCACATAATCATGCAACATCTGAACCAATCTTCTTTTGACACTACTTTCCAGGTTAGCGCCGATCTTGAATTCTTTCTTGTCTGTCTCGGTACCTAGATTGATGACTTCAACTGACTCTTTGTGTGGCTGAATAGCTTTTTCTTCTTGTAATAGAAGTATGGCTAGTTCTCTTGGTATTTCACAATCTTCCTCACCTTCGTCTCCGGCTTGATTAATTGGACGTTCGAAGTCATAGTCAGCAATAGTAGAATCATTGGCAATGAGATTTAGAGTGGATGAGGACCTGTAAGAGTGTGTGTGTGTGCATGTAAGACACATGGCTATTTTGAAAAATGTATTTGAAGAAAAGAAAGACAGTGAGCACAAAGATTTGGAATGCAAAAGAGTCCAATGATTTGTATTGAATGATCATATGATAAAATGAACATAAATAAAACCCTTGACAAATGGACCAAAGTGCCCCGGGCCAAACATATGGCATAAAACTCATTGTTTAATATTACAGACAAAATGTTCCTGAATTAATAAAAATCAATAAACAAGTAATTACTCCTCAATGAAGGAGATGGGAACAATGTCCTTTGCTTACCAATTGTTGAGTTTCGTTGTAGTAGGATATACCCAATCTTCAAATGCACATTCATCATCAAAATCACCTACAACATTGACTTTGTTTCTTCCAATACGGAGAGGGGGCTTCCCTACGCAAGCACGCCTTACTTCTTTCTGAGCCTTGATAGTGAAACCCAAACCACACTTGTCTGTTGTAAATGGGATCTCGAGGAGTTGCCCCTAAGTATCACAACTTCCTTCTTCGACTACAACACAAGCATCTTTTAATGAAACCATCTTTGGCACGACCTTAACAACTTTGGACACATCAGAGGAACATTTGGCAGCAGCAACCATTGGTGGCACAACCTCAAAAGCCTGACACAGGGTCTCTATAAATTCGCCATCTATCTCCACATATTTGAAAGAGTTGAGGTGGCTTACCATGAACTCCTCCTCACCACAGACAGTGACAAACCTTCCTTTGACCGGATACTTGAGTTTTTAATGGAGGGTTGAGGTTACTGCCCCAACTCCATGGATCCAAGGGCGACCCATCAAACAGGAGTAGGCAGGACAGATATCCATGATGTAGAAAGTAAATTTGAAAATCTGTGATCCCACCTTGATCGAGAGGTCTACCTCTCTGTGAACTGTCCTTTTGGACCCATCGAAATCCCTCACAATAATATCACTTGGTTTCAAAACTAAACCATCACAGCCTAAACGGTCCAACACTCCCTTGGGTAGCACGTTTAAAGAGGAGCCCGTGTCAACCAGAACATGTGCTAAGGTAGTTCCCTTGCATTCGACAGAAACATGCAGAGCTTTGTTATGGTTCTTTCCGAGCGGTGTCAGATCAGCATCCGAGAACCCCAAACCATTATCAGCCGTGAAGCTTGCCACAAAATTTTCGAACTTGTCAGTTGTGGTCTCATGAGGGATGTAACGCCCATAATTTAATTAATTATTTAATTGAATTATTTTTAGAATATTTGTGAAGTTGTGTTGTGATTAGTTGGAATTAATTATTTTATTAAGTGGTGGAATAATATTAGAAGAATAATATTATTTGATGTGAGCTTGTCTTAAAGGATAGAAGTAGTAAAGAAGGGGTGTATTAGTTCTAAGCCCATTAAGGTATTAAGAGAATAATAGGTTATTTTATTATTGTTAGAAGTAATAAGAAAGAAGAAGTAGTAGAAGAATAAGGGTTAGAAGAGAAAGAACGTGAAGCTGTTGGAAAGAAGGAAAAGAGGCAGAACGAGAATTCAAGCAACCTTCAATCCAAGGTAAGGGTGGGGTTCTGACTCTATAATAGGGTTCATGATAATTGGTATGTGGGGTTAGAGGTGAAATGTTGTTTTGTTCATGATTGAATTATATATGATGTTGTATGATAGAATTTGATGATTGAAAGATGAATAATGATGTCCTAATACTGCATATTTGATGTAGAATTATAGGGTAATGATAATCGATGAATTACCTATGATTAGAAGATGTTTTTAGGGCCTAAAGTGTGGAACCCATAGTGAAAACACAGAGAAATCGCAGAAAATATCCATAGATGAGTAGTATGTGTCGACCCCAAACGCTTTGTGTCGATACAAGAACGGTGTTAGACTCAGTATGAGTCGACACGAAGTAGGCCTGCATCGATACATGAGGACTTTTAGACTCAAGATGAGTCGATACGTAAGAGCATGTATCGATACATGCAGTATGGAAGACTCAGGATGAGTCGATACAAGAGAGGATACGTCGACTCATGTGGCGTGTTCAGTTCAGTACTCGTCGACCCAAGGCATTACGCGTCGACCCATGTTGTCTGGTTTTTGACAGATTCATTTTCCCAAGGCTGTAACTTGAGTTTTTGGACTCCGTTTGAGGTGCCATTTGAAGCATTGAATAGCTAACGCAATGAACTTCATTATTAATGATTAAAATGAAGAATAGGAAGGTTAATGATAGTATCCAAATTAGGATTTGAATTAGTTCCCGTGTTGATCGTTATGTTGATTTTTGTGAAGAATGATGAAGATGAAATGTTTATAGATTGTTGTTTGGGTTGTACCAGTAGGATTAATGATGAGAATGATGCAGTATTACAGAATAGTATTATGTAGAGGTTTGGTAATTTAGAAGTAAGCCTTATATGATTAATTAATTATAGGTGATATCATGTTGTAGGCCTATGGCCAACGTTGCGAGATTGACGAATTGCTGTTGTATTGTTGTTGTGGCTGAGTTGCTGTGAACTATGATTTATAAATGACGTTTAATGATTTATGATAATGAATGATGTTGATGAATGATGTTGATAAAAGATGTTGAGATGCCTCTAATAATTGGCAGTTATTAAGATGTAGGCTTATGGCCAACGATGATGTTTGTGTTGAGATGTTGTTAATTATGGTGTTGTCATTACATTCATGATTGTGTTGCATACATTGCATTTCATGATGGAGCTTATGCTTGTTAAGATGGCCCGTATTGGCGAATATTAAGATGAAGGCTTATGCCTTGTTGATGCCTCTATTTATTGACAGATTTTTAAGATGAGAGTTCTGCACAAATGGTACCACATGCATTTGCGTAGTATTGAGTCACATTATATGATTGCATAAAGAAGTTATGAATTAATGTGATAAATGTGTATTAATAGTTGGCATTTCTGTTGCGATTATTGTTGTTTATATGATGAGAAGTGGTGGTGTTATGTGATCTAATTTAATATATTAATTATCATACTCTTTATTATATTGTTAGATATCTCACCCCTTCTGTTTGAATGTTACCCTTATGTGGGTAACATGCAGGTAATCGAGAGTGAAGGCTGTATACCTTTGGTAGTTCGAGTGGGTGTCATTGCTCTGATATGTAACACTCGGGAGAATGAACGCTTGTTACTTTTAATTGTTGATTATTCAGTTATTGAACTTTAAGTTGATTATTATTAAACATGTGTTGTTTTGAAGTTGCTGTAACGATGATAAAGATATTATTAAGAATTCCGCTGCGTAGATGTTAAATTGTTGAATTATTTAATTAAAGTATTTATGCTGATGGTTCATCCGAAGTTTTAAAGTGTTATGTATCCACGATGAATGCAATGAGTTTTTAATGAAGAATTTGTGGCATCCTGATTCGTTTGCATGAATGATTTTAGAACCCTGCTTTATTTATATAATTTCCGGGGTAGAATTAGGGTGTTACAAAGTTGGTATCAGAGTAAAGGTTGGTCCGACCTTGTTATCGAGTCATAGTTGTCTAACAATCGAGTATTGTTAATTTGAGTTCTAACCGTTGTTTATGTTGTAGTGATAAGTTGAGATGTCTGGAAGGAATGATGTTGCACTTGCTGCTGCTTTAGAAGCAATGGCTCATGTGATGGAGAATCAGCCGAATACTGACGAGAATGCTGGAACTTGTAGCTTGGCGACTTTCTAGAGAGAGAATCCGCCCACGTTCAAGGGAAAGTATGATCCCGACGGAGCATTGGATTGGTTGAAAGAGATTGAGAGAACCTTCCGTGTGATGGACTGCACTCTAGCGCAGAAGGTTCGATATGGTACTCATATGCTAGCAGTCGAGGCTGATGACTGATGGCTAGAGACTTGTCAGAGATTGGAAGCTGCAGGTGAGAATGTCACTTGGGTTGTGTTCCGTAGGGAATTTCAGAGGAAGTACTTTCCTGAAGATGTCCGTGGTAAGAAGGAGATTGAATTCCTTGAGCTGAAGCAAGGGAATATGTTGGTTGTTGAGTATGCTGCCAAGTTTGCTGATTTGGATAAGTTTTATCCGCACTACGCTGAGGCAGATACTGAGTTTTTGAAGTGTATCAAGTTTGAGAACGGGTTGCACCCAGAGATCAAGAAGGCAGTTGGATACCAGAAGATCAGTGTCTTTGCTGATTTGATTGATATCAGCAGGATTTATGAGGAGGATAATAATGCTCATTACAATATTATCAGTGAGACGAGGGGTAAGCACCAACAGAATCGTGGTAAGACTTATGATACCCCAGCTGGTAAAGGTAAACAGAAAGTTGCTCAGGTTCAGAGGACAAGTGAGGGAGATGCTCTTGCCGGTGTGGTTTGTTTTAAATGTGGGAAACTGGGCACAAGAGTAATGTGTGTACTACTAAAGTAAATAGGTGTTTCCATTGTTGTAAGAACATACATGTTGTATCTGAGTGCAAGCATAAGGATGTGATTTGTTTCAACTGTAGTGAAGAAGGGCACATTGGTAGTCAGTGTCAGAAACCAAAGAGGGTGCAGACAAGTGGTAAAGTGTTCGCTTTGGTTGAGGATCAGACAGCTGTTGAGGGCATACTTATCAGAGGTACATGTTTCATTAATAGTACTCCTTTAATTACTATTATTGATACCGGTGCTACTCATTGTTTTATTGCTGCTGATTGTGTTGAAAGATTGGGTCTTATGTTGTCTTCTTTGAATGGAGAAATGGTCTTCGATACTCCAGCCAAGGGGTCAGTGACGACTTCTTTTGTGTGTTTAAAGTGTCCCTTGTCGATCTTTGAAAGAGACTTTGCGGTTGAATTGGTTTGTTTCCCGTTAAGAGGTTTGGATGTGATTTTGGGTATGAACTGGTTAGAGCATAACTATGTTCATATTAACTGTTATGACAAGTCTGTGAGGTTTTCTACTCCTGAAGAAGAGGAAGATGGTCTGTTGTCTGGTAAACAGTTGAGGAAGTTGATGCAAGAGGAAGCACAGATGTTCTCGTTGACGGAGTCGCTATCTGTAGAGACTCAAGCTATAATTGAGGAATTGTATGTGGTGTGTGAATTTCCTGAAGTTTTCCCCGATGAAATTCCTGATGTATCGCCAGAGAGGGAAGTTGAATTTGCAATTGATCTTGTACCTTGTACCAGACCTGTGTCTATGGCACCATACAGGATGTCTGCATCTGAATTGTCAGAGTTGAAGAAGCAATTGGAAGAGTTACTTGAAAAGAAGTTTGTAAGACCAAGTGTATCGCCGTGGGGAGCTCTAGTGTTGTTAGTAAAGAAGAAATATGGAAGTATGAGGCTTTGTGTTGATTAAAGATAGTTGAATAAAGTGACGATTAAGAACAAGTATCCGCTTCTAAGAATAGATGACTTGATGGATCAATTGGTGGATGCTCGTGTGTTTAGTAAGATTGATTTGAGGTCGGGTTACCATCAGATTAAAGTGAAGGATGAAGATATCCAGAAGATGGCTTTCAGAATGCGTTATGGACATTATGAGTATTCGATGATGCCTTTCGGTGTTACAAATGCGTCAGGAGTATTCATGGAATATATGAATCGTATCTTTCATACTTATTTCGATCGGTTTGTAGTGGTGTTTATTGATGATATTATTATTTACTCTAAGTCAGAAGAAGAGAATGCAGAACACTTAAGGGTAGTATTACAAGTTTTGAAAGAGAAGAAGTTATATGCAAAGCTGTCCAAGTGTGAATTCTAGTTAAAGGAGGTTAGTTTTCTTGGTCATGTGATCTCAGGTAGTGGCATTGCTGTAGATCCATCGAAGGTTGATGCTGTGTTGAAATGGGAAACTACGAAGTCAGCTACTGAGATTAGAAGCTTTTTGGGATTAGCTGGTTACTATAGAAGGTTTATCGAAGGTTTTTCTATGTTGGCACTTCCGTTGACTAAGTTTACTTGTAAAGGTAAAGTTTTTGTGTGGGATGTTCAGTACGAAGAAAGTTTTACAAAATTGAAGAAGAGACTGATGTCGGCTCTGATCTTGACGTTGCCTAATCCAGGAGAGCCTTTTATGGTATATTGTGATGCTTATAAGATGGGTTTAGGAGGTGTGCTTATGCAGAATGGTAAGGTAATTGATTATGCATCAAGGCATTTAAGGACTCATGAGAAGAGCTATTCTACACATGATTTAGAGCTTGCTGCAATTGTGTTTGTATTGAAGATTTGGAGGCATTATCTTTATGGTTCTAGATTTGAAGTGTTTAGTGACCATAAGAGCCTGAAGTATTTATTCGACAAGAAGGAGTTGAATATGAGGCAACGAAGATGGTTGGAATTGTTAAAGGATTATGATTTCGGCTTGAATTATCATCCAGGAAAAGCGAATATGGTAGCTGATGCGTTGAGTCACAAGACTTTACATATGTCGGCAATGATGGTTAAAGAGTTAGAATTAATTGAGCAGTTCAGAGATATGAGCTTAGTTTGCGAGGTTACTCCGCGAAGTGTTATGTTGGGTATGTTGAAGATTAGTAATGAATTCCTAGACAGTATCGGTGAAGCTCAGAAGTTTGACGTGAAACTGGTAGATTCGATGGTTGGAATCGATCAGTTTGAGAATAATGATTTTAAGCTAGATGCGCGAGGTGTGTTGAGATTTTGTAATCGGATTTGTATTCCTGATGATGCTGAGATGAAGAAAGTGATACTTGAAGAGAGTCGTAGAAGTAAGTTGAGTATTCATCCAGGAGCTACAAAGATGTATCGAGATTTGAAAGGTTTGTTTTGGTGGCCTGGGATGAAGAGTGATGTGGCTCAGTTTGTGTATGCATGTTTGACTTGTCAGAAGTCGAAAGTTGAATATCAGAAGCTTGCAGGATTGATGAAACCGTTAGAAGTTCCAGAATGGAAATGGGATAGCATTTCAATGGACTTTGTGACGGGGTTGCATAATACTTGAAGAGGGCATGATTCAATTTGGGTGATTTTTGATAGGCTTATGAAGTCGGCTCATTTTATTCCTATTAACATCAGTTTTCCAGTGTCGAAGTTGGATGAGATTCACACTAGAGAAGATGCATCGACTCATGTGGCGTGTTCTGTTCAGTACTCGTCGATCCAAGGCATTACACGTCGACCCATGTTGTCTGGTTTTTGACAGATTCATTTTCCCAAGGCTGTAACTTGAGTTTTCGGACTCCGTTTGAGGTTCCGTTCGAAGCGTTGAATAGCTAACACAATGAACTTCATTTTTAATAATTAAATTGAAGAATAGGAAGGATAATGATAGTATCCAAATTAGTATTTGAATTAGTTCCTGTGTTGATCGTTATGTTGATTTTTGTGAAGAACGATGAAGATAAAATGTTTATAGATTGTTGTTTGGGTTGTAGCAGTAGGATTAATGATGAGAACTGTGATACGGTGGGAGAACTGACTAGTGTTTTGCGTTCGTATTCGCACTTGTGCGGTTGAGCAAGAGTCGCCACCGACTTTTTATTTTATCCTAAAGGAAAGGTTAAAAAAGCACAGCAAAAACCTTTTGAGATATTTCGTGGGTTCGGGGGGTAGATTATGAAAAGGGAAGGTATTAGCACCCTTTTCATCCATGATTATCCATGGGCTCTTAGTTACTTGGTTTTTTAGATCACTTGCCTTGATTTTCGATTGCTTGAAAAATGGTGTGTGTGTGGGTGCTTTTGAAAATGTTTTGGAAGAAGATGCCTTGTCTTAGGCTAACCTTGTAACAATTCTTTACTCGAATATTTTACAAAGGCGTGTATCTTTTCGAAAAGATGTTTCAAAATGTTTTGAGAGTTTGTTTGAAAGTGTTGTGGATTGTGGTTTTTGAAAATAAGGCAAGTGTTTTTGCAAGTTGATCTCAAGTAACTAAGAGTTTTATCTACCCTATTGTACTCAAAGGTTTTTGTTATGTTTTAACCCCTTTTTAACAATTTTGTTTCACCATTGAAATTGATGGACAATCTTGCGTTTAGGAAGTTTATTCGGGACGGGCGCGGGTCATCGTATGGACCATGAATGCAATGGTGCCAAGTGTCTTTGGCAATTTTCTTTGAAGGGACTATGATCATTCCGTTTAGGCAACATTTTGAGAGACTTATGATCATTTGAAATTGTTTTGCCAAAGAAACTCGACGTGCAAGCATGGCCCATTTTGGAAGGCAACATGTGGGATTACCCTAGAGGGTGCAAGTGTGATTGTGTATCGATTTCATGTATTTGTCTTGTATTAGGTTATCTAGCGTTTGATTTTATGTACATGCAAACCCTAGGTCTAACCATGGTATAATTGAAAGCGGTAAATTGCGAAAATGTAAAGTCTACGCTATTACAAAATAGTATCCGGGAGTGGGGGTACAATATTCACAAATGGGGATGAGACTTATAGTATCCAATAAGTTACAACCAAATCGAATTTGCGATCAAATGTAAATATCGAATATACAAATATAAGATAAACAAATGTATAGGAGCAATGTGAAAGTATTGTGTAAGTGTACAAGTATATGAGTATGTGATTATTTACAAATGCGACAATGCGAAATTAATGTATATTAGGGTATTTATTTTGACCTAAATATGCGTTTAATGAATCTTTGATTTGTATATTTTTAATATGCACAAAAGAAAATGTTTTAATTGTATGTTCAAAATGTACCCTTGTTTATTATATACAAAAATGCTTTAATTAAGTGTTTAAGAGTTTAATATTAAAAAACGTATTTTATCTATTATGTACAAATGTATCTTTATTTATTATAAAAAGTATATTTAAATAAATATCAAGAAACAAAGTGGAAAAAAGTATTTTCAATTATATTATATAAAAAAAAGGTTCTATTAAATTTATTAGAGTTATGTATATATAGAAATATGTTTTTAAGTATTTTTGTAGTGAAGGACTATTGCCATACTTTGTATTTTTATTTAATTAAATTTGTTTTAAAAATAAAAAAATATTAGTGTAATAGTAGAATACAATTAGTATTAAGTAAAACAAAGGAGTGGTTAATTAGTGCAAGATGTTAAAAGACGTTTTTTTGAAAAGAATGGGCTTGGGCATTCAGAAACGGGCGAAGCCCACAGTGCAAGCGTTGGTTTTTAGGGTTCATGGTTTTAGTATCCAGTTTGACAATGCTTAGGGTTTGCAACGGCGCGTTCATGGAGTTCTGTTCATCTTCTTTGCCGTGGCTACTGGACAATGTCTCTCCGCCTGAGCTACCAGCGACCTCCACCTCTTTCTCCTCCCAACGACGTCATCATGGCGATCGATCTAAGGTACAAATATTCTCCTAATTTTGTTAGGGTTTTTACGATTTTGCGTGTTTGTGATTTTTGATTATTGATTCTTACTCCAATTTATTGTTGTGTCTTGAGGCATATGGTAGAATCAAGAGAGGAGGGAAAACTACCTGGATGGAGGGAAGGAAGAGGAGGAGGGTGCTCAGGAGGCTCAGTGATGGAGGACTTGCACGATGAAGCTGGCTTTGGACGATACTTGGTACTTCTGTATCTTTTTTCCTTTGCTTATGGTTTGATGATGATTTTTGTACTGAAAATCTTGTCCTGAAACCTCACTTCTTTCTTCCTCTCTTTCGCCTTTACTGTCTGCTTGTTGCCTCTTCTTCTGCCTTGTATCGCTTTGAATGATTTGCCTATGATGAAGAGTTTCTTCTGAGGCCTAGGGTTTAGTTGCCCTTGATACTTTTGCTCGATGATGTTTTTTGTTACTGAGGGGGTTTTGGGTTTGATTATCTTTCTTCTTCGTCCCTGAATGTCCTTGAGATCAATATGCTTTTAGTGTTTGTTTTTCCACCCTGTGATGAACTCAGAGTTCTGAGGGGGGTTTTGCCTGTATGCTTGAAATGTTGCTTTCTGAGCTTGATGCCTGTGTTGACTTAAACGCTTTGTTGAAATGCTTGCTTCTGAACTGGTATTTTGGGCTTATGTTTCCCCCTGAATACTTTCTCTCTTCTTCTCTTATTGCTTCCTAAAGGTCAATGATGAAACCCCTCTGAGGCCTTGACGCCTGATGTATTTGGTTAGGCTTCTGCAAGGCTTAGTCTTGGACCTGCTTTTCTCGTTTGGGTTTGCTCTTGGCTTGAGTCGATTAAGGCTTTTGGTTGATGGCTTAGGAAGGTTTACTTAGTGTTTCAGCAGGTTAATACTGGTATGGTGACAGGTTTGTATGTTTTATGCCTCTCAGGCTTGACTTCAGCAGGCTTTTTTATGGTGGTTTTGGTTTTGACTGTTGGTAATGGTAGTGCAGTAGGCAGGTTTCAGGTCTCAGGCAGGTATCAGGTCTCAGGCAGGTATCAGGTCTTGGGTGATTTCGGTTATGTTTGTGATAGCAGGTTTGGTGTTTGACAGGTGAGGCTTCAGGCTGGATGAGGGTTTATTGGTTTATTTTGTTAAGGTTCTGCTGGCCTTTTGAGGTAGGACTTATGCAGGTTGTGATTTTAAGGTTATGACAGCAGGTTGGATTCTTTAGGCTCAGCAGGTTTTAGTTTTATGGCTGAGGCTCTTTGGATTTAGGCAGGTTGTGATGGTTTGAGCAGATGTAAGGGTTTTGTATATTTGCTTGTGTTTTTCTTGTGGTTAGGCTTCAGGTTTTTACTGGTTATTTATGAATCTTGAGCAGGTTTTTCATGCTTTAGGTTTGAGACTTGTTTGTATACTTTGCTCTTTTTTTAGTTCTGCCCCTCTTTAGAACTGTCTTGTTCTCTTGTGTTATATCTTTTTTTTTATCTATCTATCCTGCCTAAGCCTAAAGCCTGAACCCTGCTTCTTATCTCTCTTCTTCTAACTCTCTTAGTACAGTTGCATTATAATATTATGCTCTATGTACTTTTTTTCTGAAAGTGGCTACTGATGGGAAATGATGAAAAAAGAAAGCTTGCTTGCATATAAGATTTCCTCTGCATCTTTATCTTTCTTTGACAGCTTGGGTGCTTTGTCTTTTCTTTGATATCTTTGCCCAAATCCTTTCATGACAGCCTTGGCACTTTTGACAGCAAATTGTACTTCTTAGATTTTGATAGAAAGTTGTAACTTGGATTTTGATAGAAAGTTGTAACTTGGATTTTTTCAGTTTGGTTTGAATTTGGAGTTTGAGATTGAGTTTATGCAGTTTGACATTTTATGCATTTTGACATTTTGCATTAAAAATTCTTCCCTCTTTGTGAACCGGGAGAAATCCCGTGATTTGCAGAGAGGGTTAACTGATCCCAGTCAGTGGCCCTTAATGATGACTGCAATTTGTTGTTTATTATTTTATCTGCTATTTGACTTTTCTTTTTTTCTTTTTGCAGATGAATATTGGAACACCGGAGCGAAGGATAGCGGATGAAGACTTGAAGATTAGAAATAAATAGGATAGTTTTCCCCTTTTTTTTTTATTTAAATTTAAATCAATGTAAAAAACAATGTTTGTAATTAAATTCCAAACATCAATTGTACAGTTAATTTAAAGATAAATAAAAGTTTCCATTACCCAGTTTAATTTTGTTTTCTCTCTTTATTGTTTATTTATTTATTTAAAACTCTTTGAATTAAAATAATTGAAAAATAAATTTCAATCACTTAATTTAGAATAATAAACAATTTAAATAAAACAATGCTTTAGTAATTGACCAATTAAACCTGTCCTTTCCAATACCCAAAGCAAAGTAGCAGTTAACCAAAATAAACTGATCAAACGCATTCCTTTTTCACTGATTCTTTACCAAGCACTGTAATTCCAAACTGCATATTTCTTTTGACTGGCTCAAACAAAACAACATGAATTCAACCCAACTGCCTCTTTTACTGATTAAATCAAAACAAAGCGAATTCAACCCGAATCTTGGAAAATCTTGCAAAATGCTGTGGAATTTAAATCCTTCTGAGAATATGCCCATAAAACCTTAATTCCTAATTAAATGCCAACGAACATTCGCCTGATCACAATTGAGCCAAAATCAACCAAAACCCTAAGCCAATTGTGAAACAATCCAGAGTCCTGAAAATCAGTAAAAACCCTAATTTCGCTTAACTGACAAGAAAAGTCCGTTTGCCCGATTCTTGAGTCAGTTTGAAAAGTCATGAAACGCCTGAAGATGAGATTGCTGGTGGAAAAATGCGAGGGCAAATTTTGGGGTACAACAGTTGCCCCTGTTCAATCTTCTTGGACCTGAAGAGTTAGATTGGCAAGTTTGCCTTTCGCGACTTGAAGGTAAAAGAAGATTGGGCACTAAAGTACCCAGAAAATTTGCACTCGGCGACATGATGGTATAGGTGAATGGGCTTAAAGATGCCATTTGGTGATGGGCTTAAAGATGCCATCTGGTGTGATTAGAATCTTGTCGGGGAATGGGCTTAGAGATGCCATCTGAGAATGGGCTTAAAGATGCCATTCGGCGACTGTTGGTATGAGGATGGGCTTATAGATGCCATCTGGACATGTTGAACTGTATGTCAAAATTGAGTGGACGAGTATCAGAAAGGCATCCCTGTTTTGGAACATCTCTGAATTGGGGTCTGAGCAAGCGATAGATTGACATCCACGTTTCGGAGAATCCGTAAACTATTTTCAGGAATCGGGATTGGAATGAGCAATAGAGCAACGTCCGTTGTTGGGAAGCGTCCGTAAACTGTTTTCAAAAGTTGAGAAGAGTCTGAACAAGTCGGTAGATTGACATCCGTTGTAGGGAAGAATCTGTAAACTTTTTTCAGAAGTCTTGAAGTTGAAGAGGAACCGGTGTAGGGTTTCCTGATGATGCGTCTGAATGGATCTGGAATAAGTATCAGAATGTTGCCGTGTCCGGGTCACATCTGAACTATTTCTGGATGAATCTCGGGAGATGATCTGTGTCTGTCGACTGATCTTACCTGAAAAGGCAAAGGGTTAGTTGTATGCAATGTTATGATGCATGATTCAATGTTCGTGACATTAATGTTTATGACATGAATGTGATGAATGCGCATGTAAGCTGATGAGCTAATCTTGCTGAGGATAAATAAATCCGAGATGGCCGAAGATAAAAGCATCTTGACTGCTGGGGAAAATAAATCCTTGGCTGCTGTTGGGGAAGAGAATTCCTGATGACCTCTACTGGGGAGTTCCAAATTAATAGGCTCATGCTGGGGAGGTCAGATTGAGAATCTTCAGCTTGATGGGAAGTAACTCTGGCGACTTCACTGGGGAACTCAAGATTTGTCCTCCCAAAACTCTGTGGGGAGAAGGTTCAATGGTCTGGCTCCGCTGGGGATAATGATAATTTGAAGTTTTAGCTTCACTGGGGATAATGAAACTTGACTCTGAGTGGAGTTAGCCTCTGGAAGAATCTGAGCAAGCGATAGGTTAACCTCCGTTACTTGGAGCACCTGTGAACTGTTTTCAGAAATCTTGAAGTTGAATCAGCAATAGAGCCGCATCCGTTGTTGGGAAGCGTCCGTAAACTAATTTTCAAAGGTTGCATCTGAACAAGTTGATAGATTAACATCCGTTGTTGGGAAGAATCCATAAACCGTTTTCAGAAGTCTTGAAGAAGAATCTAAACAAGTGATAGGTTAACATCCGTTTACTTGGAGAACCCGTGAACTGTTTTCAGAAATCTTGAGATTGAATTAGCAATAGAGCCGCATCCGTTGTTGGGAAGCGTCCGTAAACTAATTTCAAAGGTTGCATCTGAATAAGCTGATAGATTAACATACGTTGTTGGGAAGAATCCATAAACTGTTTTCAGAAGTCTTGAAGAAGAATCTGAACAAGTGATAGGTTAACATCCGTTTTACTTGGAGAACCCGTGAACTGTTTTCAGAAATCTTGAGATTGAATCAGCAATAGAGCCGCATCCGTTGTTGGGAAGCGTTCGTAAACTAATTTCAAAGGTTGCATCTGAATAAGCTGATAGATTAACATCCGTTGTTGGGAAGAATCCATAAACTGTTTTCAGAAGTCTTGAAGAAGAATCTGAACAAGTGATAGGTTAACATTCGTTTACTTGGAGAACCCGTGAACTGTTTTCAGAAATCATGAGATTGAATCAGCAATAGAGCCGCATCCGTTGTTGGGAAGCGTCCGTAAACTAATTTTAAAGGTTGCATATGAATAAGCTGATAGATTAACATCCGTTGTTGGGAAGAATCCATAAACTGTTTTCAGAAGTCTTGAAGAAGAATCTGAACAAGTGATAGGTTAACATCCGTTTACTTGGAGAACCCGTGAACTGTTTTCAGAAATCTTGAGATTGAATCAGCAATAGAGCCGCATCCGTTGTTGGGAAGCGTCCGTAAACTAATTTCAAAGGTTGCATATGAATAAGCTGATAGATTAACATCCGTTGTTGGGAAGAATCCATAAACTGTTTTCAGAAGTCTTGAAGAAGAATCTGAAAAAGTGATAGGTTAACATCCGTTTACTTGGAGAACCCGTGAACTGTTTTTAGAAATCTTGAGATTGAATCAGCAATAGAGCCGCATCCGTTGTTGGGAAGCGTTCGTAAACTAATTTCAAAGGTTGCATCTGAATAAGCTGATAGATTAACATCCGTTGTTGGGAAGAATCCATAAACTGTTTTCAGAAGTCTTGAAGAAGAATCTGAACAAGTGATAGGTTAACATCTGTTTACTTGGAGAACCCGTGAACTGTTTTCAGAAATCTTGAGATTGAATCAGCAATAGAGCCGCATCCGTTGTTGGGAAGCGTCCGTAAACTAATTTCAAAGGTTGCATCTGAATAAGCTGATAGATTAACATCCGTTGTTAGGAAGAATCCATAAACTGTTTTCAGAAGTCTTGAAGTTGAATCAGCAATAGAGCCGCATCCGTTGTTGGGAAGCGTCCGTAAACTAATTTCAAAGGTTGAGAAGAGTCTGAACAAGTCGGTAGATTGACATCCGTTGTTGGGAAGAATCCGTAAACTGTTTTCAGACGTCTTGAAGAGGAACCGGTGTAGGGTTTCCTGATGATGAGCTCGTGTAAAACTGCATCAGTTTTTGAACACTTTTGACATTCGAATGCCCCAAGTGGTGATGTAGATAAATTCCTGGCTTATTACAGGTGTTGGTCTACAATCGGTCGTTCACAGATGTTTTCCTGGGTTGTTACAGGTGTTGATCTGGAATTCTTCAGACGTGCCCTGGCTGGATACAGGAATCGAATCTGGAAAGGTGATGGTTGACAGATATGCCCTGGCTGGATACAAGAATCGAATCTTCAAACTCTTCAGACGTGCCCTGGCTAGATACAGGAATCGAGTCTGGAAATGTGGTAGTTGATTTGTTGAACACTTTTGACATTCGAATGCCCCAAGTGGTGGTGAAGGAGTCTTGAATCAGATTACTCTGCATATTGAGAGATTTCTTGAAATCTTGACTGGACTGCCCCAGGTTAACTGAACTTTGAAAGATCTGTTGGACCTTGACTGGACGGCCCCAGGTTAATTGAATTGTGATATGTCATGCCCCTTGTTGATAGGAGATTTGATGGAAGTGTCATCCTCTTGAAATGATTTTGACTTACTGAGAGAGTTTTCGTTCCTCCGAACATTCTCTGTATGAATTTCTTCGCTGTCAAACAAAAGGGTCAAATGCAGACAGTGATATTCGAATAATGCAAAGTTTATGTTTGTCTCAAAGTTTTGAAAAATGCGTTTTTAGCATAAAACTTTTCATAAGACAAGTTAACACAAGATTTAGAGCAAAGCCCTACAGGAGTCAGGATACCTTTTGTAACAGTATGCTTTCGAACTAACCCATGCTTCAATTAGGACTTTTGAAGGGTTGTAACGTGGCCTGGTTCACGGTTTAAGAAACAAAGGATAAAGGCTCAAAGTATATTTGTACCCACCCGCTCTTCGTGATGTTCTTCAACCTAAACTCAGTTAATTGTGCGTCACACTCTGTTTTGAGTTTGGAACGACTTTTGGGCGATGGTTCACCAGTTTGAATTTGGGGAGACAGTCATCATCTCCTTTTTCTTTTTCACATTTTTCATGTTGTTGAGGATTTTGTAATGACCTCACTATTTTGATTTTGATTTGTTATCCCTAACTTTTGCCTGACTTTTACCGTTTTCCGGGATTACTGTCAGCGGGATGCCCCAGCTTTCTTAAGCCTCCTTTATAGGTTTTAGCTCAGCGGGCTTTTTTCTTTTGAGAGATTGACTGTCTATGTGATAGGGAACCACCCTTGTCTTTTGATTCCAAAGGAATGCTTTCTTTCTTGACGTCGTTCGTTGTATTACGAACTGAGAGTTTGCGACTTCAATGCGTATTTTCTTTTGAATTAACTGAGATACTACCCTGCCCCAGGTTTATATCAAGGGTTTCGATTGTTTAGAACAGAAAACTCCTACTTCTTTGCCTCGAAGGGGTTGACTAGGGATTAACTTCCTTATAACTCCAGTGTTTGGGAATTGAAAGAAATGCCTGTACATCATCAGCAAGGTCTTGTTCAAAAGCATACTGTATGAGATCATGGTATTGTTTCGTCATCCTCCCTCTAAAGGCTTACAGCTTTTTATCAAGAGTCAAATATCATAAAGAAAAGCGTAAGAGTAGTGAAACGAATGGATGAATTCAAGACAAACATATGCAATGCATTAATGAAAACAGAGTTTATCATCAACAGATAATTGTTTGACAGCAAAAGAAATTACAACTTTGAAAATTCAAAAAGAAGCAAAAGTCTTTCAGCTCGAGCTTCGTCACTTCAAGTGGAGAACTCTTTAACGGAAGATCTTCATCTCGCTGTCTGGCATGATTTCCAGCACCCCAATGTCGATCAGATCTTGAATCTTGTTCTTCAAGGCCCAATAGTCGTTGGTGTCGTGTCCCGGGCTGTAGGAGTGGTAAACACAGAATGCGTCGGGATTATAGTGAGGAGAGGAGATATTGGGCTTCTGAGGAGGGTCCTTCACGGTGAGCAAATTGACCTCCAACAGGCGCTTCAGTATGAAGAATGATGGTATTTCAGTCTCCGTGAACTGTCTTCCCGACTTTTCTTGCTTACGCCGATTACCCCGTTGACGCTGGTGAGGTTGTTGATGGGATTGTGACCCTGAAGCCAGTAAAGGAGCCTTCCCTTTGTCTTCTTGAGTGGATGGAGGCTGAGCGGTGACTGGCTCTTCGACCTCAGATGTTTGCCCCAGTTGGTTGTTTGGAAGCAATTGGCGGACAAGAACTCTGAGTTCCTCTTGTCTTTGAGATAGGTCTTGGATGAGAGCCATCTGGCCCACCAACTGTCCCATCACTTGAGTCCTCAAGGTGGTTAGATCAAACTGCAGCTCCGCAAGCTGGTCACTCCTGGCATTGTTGGAATTCCCCAAGCCCTTGGTGAGGAGAGCTTTCATATCTTCTTGCCCCAGCGACAAGTTCAGGAACATCTCCTACAGCTGAGCAGTCTGGTCTTGGATGTCTTTGACAGACCTTTCTAGGGCCATCTCTTACTGAAATAAACAGCAGGAGAGTAAGGAAACCTGAAAAAGGAAAGATTGTCAAGATGCAATGCATGATATGCGGATGCATGCTTTCAAGGATCTCTTGGGGTAAACACAAAAAATGTTAGAGGTTGAACTCTGCTCTTGGATTGGAGATCTCCGCACCGGTGGACGTCCTTCCACGAGAATCAAGCTCACCATGTCGAGTGGGTCATAGCCACTGATTCAAGTTATTGCACTTGAACTTTGACTGGATTGGTTAGAGGAGAAACCCCTTTACCTCTTGGTATACGTCTGGTTCAATGTAACCCTGCATCAAAAAAACCCTCGAGATCCTTGAAATGGTTATTGAAAATGCTATGGTATGATGTCATGATGTTATGTACGTGTATGCACAAGAAAGTGAGTGTATATACAGGCAAACATATTCACACAAAGCAAACAAGTCCTTAGGTTTAGGCTTGCGTGAGGTTCAGGTACTACCCTCTTTCAGTTCGTTGGTTAAAACCTGTCCGATCAAAAGTAACCGGGTTCTAAGGAACTCAATATCATCGGATTGTTTTCTGTGTTCATTGTTTCGGTTTAGCCACTTACTGGCGACCAAAATATTCCAAGAAAACAATCCTCAAATGAGTGTAGTATCGAGTATCTACCAACTTCGGACTGCACCAAAGTCGGTCATCTCACTACCCCTAAAAAGGCTAAGATGGTCAATTAAGGTTCTAAGAGTTCGTTAGTGCTTCATGACATCACACAGCGGCCCCGTACTCTCCTTGACTACTCAAGGGTTACCGGTACTCACAAATATGTCACACTAACATAGCTTACTGCTTCAACCATGTCGGTATACCCCGCACAGTTCCCTCGCAGTTTTTTGCTATTTACCTAAAAAGGTGCCCCAAATCCGGGTGTAGGATTTACAACAAACCCAAACAAGAACCCAAAAGATAAATCAATCAAGTCAATCAAAGCAAGAAAGTAAAGGTGATCTAAACCCTAAGGTAACCCCACTTTTAGAATTGATATCCCCAGCAGAGTCGCCAGTTCTGTGATACGGTGGGAGAACTGACTAGTGTTTTGCGTTCGTATTCGCACTTGTGCGGTTGAGAAAGAGTCGCCACCGACTTTTTATTTTATCCTAAAGGAAAGGTTAAAAAAGCACAGAAAAAACCTTTTGAGATATTTCGTGGGTTCGGGGGGTAGATTATGAAAAGGGAAGGTATTAGCACCCTTTTCATCCATGGTTATCCATGGGCTCTTAGTTACTTGGTTTTTTAGATCACTTGCCTTAATTTTCGATTGCTTGAAAAATGGTGTGTGTGTGGGTGCTTTTGAAAATGTTTTGGAAGAAGATGCCTTGTCTTAGGCTAACCTTGTAACAATTCTTTACTCGAATATTTTACAAAGGCGTGTATCTTTTCGAAAAGATGTTTCAAAATGTTTTGAGAGTTTGTTTGAAAGTGTTGTGGATTGTGGTTTTTGAAAAGAAGGCAAGTGTTTTTGCAAGTTGATCTCAAGTAACTAAGAGTTTTATCTACCCTATTGTACTCAAAGGTTTTTGTTATGTTTTAACCCCTTTTTAACAATTTTGTTTCACCATTGAAATTGATGGACAATCTTGCGTTTAGGAAGTTTATTCGGGACGGGCGCGGGTCATCGTATGGACCATGAATGCAATGGTGCCAAGTGTCTTTGGCAATTTGCTTTGAAGGGACTATGATCATTCCGTTTAGGCAACATTTTGAGAGACTTATGATCATTTGAAATTGTTTTGCCAAAGAAACTCGACGTGCAAGCATGGCCCATTTTGGAAGGCAACATGTGGGATTACCCTAGAGGGTGCAAGTGTGATTGTGTATCGATTTCATGTATTTGTCTTGTATTAGGTTATCTAGCGTTTGATTTTATGTACATGCAAACCCTAGGTCTAACCATGGTATAATTGAAAGCGGTAAATTGCGAAAATGTAAAGTCTACGCTATTACAAAATAGTATCCGGGAGTGGGGGTACAATATTCACAAATGGGGATGAGACTTATAGTATCCAATAAGTTACAACCAAATCGAATTTGCGATCAAATGTAAATATCGAATATACAAATATAAGATAAACAAATGTATAGGAGCAATGTGAATGTATTGTGTAAGTGTACAAGTATATGAGTATGTGATTATTTACAAATGCGACAATGCGAAATTAATGTATATTAGGGTATTTATTTTGACCTAAATATGCGTTTAATGAATCTTTGATTTGTATATTTTTAATATGCACAAAAGAAAATGTTTTAATTGTATGTTCAAAATGTACCCTTGTTTATTATATACAAAAATGCTTTAATTAAGTGTTTAAGAGTTTAATATTAAAAAACGTATTTTATCTATTATGTACAAATGTATCTTTATTTATTATAAAAAGTATATTTAAATAAATATCAAGAAACAAAGTGGAAAAAAGTATTTTCAATTATATTATATAAAAAAAAGGTTCTATTAAATTTATTAGAGTTATGTATATATAGAAATATGTTTTTAAGTATTTTTGTAGTGAAGGACTATTGCCATACTTTGTATTTTTATTTAATTAAATTTGTTTTAAAAATAAAAAAATATTAGTGTAATAGTAGAATACAATTAGTATTAAGTAAAACAAAGGAGTGGTTAATTAGTGCAAGATGTTAAAAGACGTTTTTTGAAAAGAATGGGCTTGGGCATTCAGAAACGGGCGAAGCCCACAGTGCAAGCGTTGGTTTTTAGGGTTCATGGTTTTAGTATCCAGTTTGACAATGCTTAGGGTTTGCAGCGGCGCGTTCATGGAGTTCCGTTCATCTTCTTTGCCGTGGCTACTGGACAATGTCTCTCCGCCTGAGCTACCAGCGACCTCCACCTCTTTCTCCTCCCAACGACGTCATCATGGCGATCGATCTAAGGTACAAATATTCTCCTAATTTCGTTAGGGTTTTTACGATTTTGCGTGTTTGTGATTTTTGATTATTGATTCTTACTCCAATTTATTGTTGTGTCTTGAGGCATATGGTAGAATCAAGAGAGGAGGGAAAACTACCTGGATGGAGGGAAGGAAGAGGAGGAGGGTGCTCAAGAGGCTCAGTGATGGAGGACTTGCACGATGAAGCTGGCTTTGGACGATACTTGGTACTTCTGTATCTTTTCTCCTTTGCTTAAGGTTTGATGATGATTTTTGTACTGAAAACCTTGTCCTGAAACCTCACTTCTTTCTTCCTCTCTTTCGTCTTTACTGTCTGCTTGTTGCCTCTTCTTCTGCCTTGTATCGCTTTGAATGATTTGCCTATGATGAAGAGTTTCTTCTGAGGCCTAGGGTTTAGTTGCCCTTGATACTTTTGCTCGATGATGTTTTTTGTTACTGAGGGGGTTTTGGGTTTGATTATCTTTCTTCTTCGTCCCTGAATGGCCTTGAGATCAATATGCTTTTAGTGTTTTTTTTCCACCCTGTGATGAACTCAGAGTTCTGAGGGGGGTTTTGCCTGTATGCTTGAAATGTTGCTTTCTGAGCTTGATGCCTGTGTTGCCTTAAACGCTTTGTTGAAATGCTTGCTTCTGAACTGGTATTTTGGGCTTATGTTGCCCCCTGAATACTTTCTCTCTTCTTCTCTTATTGCTTCCTAAAGGTCAATGATGAAACCCCTCTGAGGCCTTGACGCCTGATGTATTTGGTTAGGCTTCTGCAAGGCTTAGTCTTGGACCTGCTTTTCTCGTTTGGGTTTGCTCTTGGCTTGAGTCGATTAAGGCTTTTGGTTGATGGCTTAGGCAGGTTTACTTAGTGTTTCAGCAGGTTAATACTGGTATGGTGACATGTTTGTATGTTTTATGCCTCTCAGGCTTGACTTCAACAGGCTTTTTTATGGTGGTTTTGGTTTTGACTGTTGGTAATGGTAGTGCAGTAGGCAGGTTTCAGGTCTCAGGCAGGTATCAGGTCTCAGGCAGGTATCAGGTCTTGGGTGATTTCGGTTATGTTTGTGATAGCAGGTTTGGTGTTTGACAGGTGAGGTTTCAGGCTGGATGAGGGTTTATTGGTTTATTTTGTTAAGGTTCTGCAGGCCTTTTGAGGTAGGACTTATGCAGGTTGTGATTTTAAGGTTATGACAGCAGGTTGGATTCTTTAGGCTCAGCAGGTTTTAGTTTTATGGCTGAGGCTCTTTGGATTTAGGCAGGTTGTGATGGTTTGAGCAGATGTAAGGGTTTTGTATATTTGCTTGTGTTTTTCTTGTGGTTAGGCTTCAGGTTTTTACTGGTTATTTATGAATCTTGAGCAGGTTTTTCATGCTTCAGGTTTGAGACTTGTTTGTATACTTTGCTCTTTTTTTAGTTCTGCCCCTCTTTAGAACTGTCTTGTTCTCTTGTGTTATATCTTTTTTTTATCTATCTATCCTGCCTAAGCCTAAAGCCTGAACCCTACTTCTTATCTCTCTTCTTCTGACTCTCTTAGTACAGTTGCATTATAATATTATGCTTTATGTACTTTTTTTCTGAAAGGGGCTACTGATGGGAAATGATGAAAAAAGAAAGCTTGCTTGCATATAAGATTTCCTCTGCATCTTTATCTTTCTTTGACAGCTTGGGTACTTTGTCTTTTCTTTGATATCTTTGCCCAAATCCTTTCATGACAGCCTTGGCACTTTTGACAGCAAATTGTACTTCTTAGATTTTGATAGAAAGTTGTAACTTGGATTTTGATAGAAAGTTGTAACTTGGATTTTTTCAGTTTGGTTTGAATTTGGAGTTTGAGATTGAGTTTATGCAGTTTGACATTTTATGCATTTTGACATTTTGCATTAAAAATTCTTCCCTCTTTGTGAACCGGGAGAAATCCCGTGATTTGCAGAGAGGGTTAACTGATCCCAGTCAGTGGCCCTTAATGATGACTACAATTTGTCGTTTATTATTTTATCTGCTATTTGACTTTTCTTTTTTTCTTTTTGCAGATGAATATTGGAACACCGGAGCGAAGGATAGCGGATGAAGACTTGAAGATTAGAAATAAATAGGATAGTTTTCCCCTTTTTTTTTATTTAAATTTAAATCAATGTAAAAAACAATGTTTGTAATTAAATTCCAAACATCAATTGTACAGTTAATTTAAAGATAAATAAAAGTTTCCATTACCCAGTTTAATTTTGTTTTCTCTCTTTATTGTTTATTTATTT
Source organism: Vicia faba (assembly GCA_948472305.1). Classification (NCBI taxonomy): domain Eukaryota; kingdom Viridiplantae; phylum Streptophyta; class Magnoliopsida; order Fabales; family Fabaceae; genus Vicia; species Vicia faba. Next base: position 47,147 of record CATIWC010000546.1, on the reverse strand, counting down.
ATTTAAAACTCTTTGAATTAAAATAATTGAAAAATAAATTTCAATCACTTAATTTAGAATAATAAACAATTTAAATAAAACAATGCTTTAGTAATTGACCAATTAAACCTGTCCTTTCCAATACCCAAAGCAAAGTAGCAGTTAACCAAAATAAACTGATCAAACGCATTCCTTTTTCACTGATTCTTTGCCAAGCACTGTAATTCCAAACTGCATATTTCTTTTGACTGGCTCAAACAAAACAACATGAATTCAACCCAACTGCCTCTTTTACTGATTAAATCAAAACAAAGCGAATTCAACCCGAATCTTGGAAAATCTTGCAAAATGCTGTGGAATTTAAATCCTTCTGAGAATATGCCCATAAAACCTTAATTCCTAATTAAATGCCAACGAACATTCGCCTGATCACAATTGAGCCAAAATCAACCAAAACCCTAAGCCAATTGTGAAACAATCCAGAGTCCTGAAAATCAGTAAAAACCCTAATTTCGCTTAACTGACAAGAAAAGTCTGTTTGCCCGATTCTTGAGTCAGTTTGAAAAGTCATGAAACGCCTGAAGCTGAGATTGCTGGTGGAAAAATGCGAGGGCAAATTTTGGGGTACAACAGTTGCCCCTGTTCAATCTTCTTGGACCTGAAGAGTTAGATTGGCAAGTTTGCCTTTCGCGACTTGAAGGTAAAAGAAGATTGGACACTAAAGTACCCAGAAAATTTGCACTCGGCGACATGATGGTATAGGTGAATGGGCTTAAAGATGCCATTTGGTGATGGGCTTAAAGATGCCATCTGGTGTGATTAGAATCTTGTCGGGGAATGGGCTTAGAGATGCCATCTGAGAATGGGCTTAAAGATGCCATTCGGCGACTGTTGGTATGAGGATGGGCTTATAGATGCCATCTGGACATGTTGAACTGTATGTCAAAATTGAGTGGACGAGTATCAGAAAGGCATCCCTGTTTTGGAACATCTCTGAATTGGGGTCTGAGCAAGCGATAGATTGACATCCACGTTTCGGAGAATCCGTAAACTATTTTCAGGAATCGGGATTGGAATGAGCAATAGAGCAACGTCCGTTGTTGGGAAGCGTCCGTAAACTGTTTTCAAAAGTTGAGAAGAGTCTGAACAAGTCGGTAGATTGACATCCGTTGTAGGGAAGAATCTGTAAACTGTTTTCAGAAGTCTTGAAGTTGAAGAGGAACCGGTGTAGGGTTTCCTGATGATGCGTCTGAATGGATCTGGAATAAGTATCAGAATGTTGCCGTGTCCGGGTCACATCTGAACTATTTCTGGATGAATCTCGGGAGATGATCTGTGTCTGTCGACTGATCTTACCTGAAAAGGCAAAGGGTTAGTTGTATGCAATGTTATGATGCATGATTCAATGTTCGTGACATTAATGTTTATGACATGAATGTGATGAATGCACATGTAAGCTGATGAGCTAATCTTGCTGAGGATAAATGAATCCGAGATGGCCGAAGATAAAAGCATCTTGACTGCTGCCGGGGAAAATAAATCCATGGCTGCTGTTGGGGAAGAGAATTCCTGATGACCTCTACTGGGGAGTTCCAAATTAATAGGCTCATGCTGGGGAGGTCAGATTGAGAATCTTCAGGTTGATGGGAAGTAACTCTGGCGACTTCACTGGGGAACTCAAGATTTGTCCTCCCAAAACTCTGTGGGGAGAAGGTTCAATGGTCTGGCTCCGCTGGGGATAATGATAATTTGAAGTTTTAGCTTCACTTGGGATAATGAAACTTGACTCTGAGTGGAGTTAGCCTCTGGAAGAATCTGAGCAAGCGATAGGTTAACCTCCGTTACTTGGAGCACCTGTGAACTGTTTTCAGAAATCTTGAAGTTGAATCAGCAATAGAGCCGCATCCGTTATTGGGAAGCGTCCGTAAACTAATTTTCAAAGGTTGCATCTGAACAAGTTGATAGATTAACATCCGTTGTTGGGAAGAATCCATAAACCGTTTTCAGAAGTCTTGAAGAAGAATCTAAACAAGTGATAGGTTAACATCCGTTTACTTGGAGAACCCGTGAACTGTTTTCAGAAATCTTGAGATTGAATCAGCAATAGAGCCGCATCCGTTGTTGGGAAGCGTCCGTAAACTAATTTCAAAGGTTGCATCTGAATAAGCTGATAGATTAACATCCGTTGTTGGGAAGAATCCATAAACTGTTTTCAGAAGTCTTGAAGAAGAATCTGAACAAGTGATAGGTTAACATCCGTTTTACTTGGAGAACCCGTGAACTGTTTTCAGAAATCTTGAGATTGAATCAGCAATAGAGCCGCATCCGTTGTTGGGAAGCGTTCGTAAACTAATTTCAAAGGTTGCATCTGAATAAGCTGATAGATTAACATCCGTTGTTGGGAAGAATCCATAAACTGTTTTCAGAAGTCTTGAAGAAGAATCTGAACAAGTGATAGGTTAACATCCGTTTACTTGGAGAACCCGTGAACTGTTTTCAGAAATCATGAGATTGAATCAGCAATAGAGCCGCATCCGTTGTTGGGAAGCGTCCGTAAACTAATTTCAAAGGTTGCATATGAATAAGCTGATAGATTAACATCCGTTGTTGGGAAGAATCCATAAACTGTTTTCAGAAGTCTTGAAGAAGAATCTGAACAAGTGATAGGTTAACATCCGTTTACTTGAAGAACCCGTGAACTGTTTTCAGAAATCATGAGATTGAATCAGCAATAGAGCCGCATCCGTTGTTGGGAAGCGTCCGTAAACTAATTTCAAAGGTTGCATATGAATAAGCTGATAGATTAACATCCGTTGTTGGGAAGAATCCATAAACTGTTTTCAGAAGTCTTGAAGAAGAATCTGAACAAGTGATAGGTTAACATCCGTTTACTTGAAGAACCCGTGAACTGTTTTCAGAAATCTTGAGATTGAATCAGCAATAGAGCCGCATCCGTTGTTGGGAAGCGTTCGTAAACTAATTTCAAAGGTTGCATCTGAATAAGCTGATAGATTAACATCCGTTGTTGGGAAGAATCCATAAGCTGTTTTCAGAAGTGTTGAAGAAGAATCTGAACAAGTGATAGGTTAACATCCGTTTACTTGGAGAACCCGTGAACTGTTTTCAGAAATCTTGAGATTGAATCAGCAATAGAGCCGCATCCGTTGTTGGGAAGCGTCCGTAAACTAATTTCAAAGGTTGCATCTGAATAAGCTGATAGATTAACATCCGTTGTTGGGAAGAATCCATAAACTGTTTTCAGAAGTCTTGAAGTTGAATCAGCAATAGAGCCGCATCCGTTGTTGGGAAGCGTCCGTAAACTAATTTCAAAGGTTGAGAAGAGTCTGAACAAGTCGGTAGATTGACATCCGTTGTTGGGAAGAATCCGTAAACTGTTTTCAGACGTCTTGAAGAGGAACCGGTGTAGGGTTTCCTGATGATGAGCTCGTGTAAAACTGCATCAATTTTTGAACACTTTTGACATTCAAATGCTCCAAGTGGTGATGTAGATAAATTCCTGGCTTATTACAGGTGTTGGTCTACAATCGGTCGTTCACAGATGTTTTCCTGGGTTGTTACAGGTGTTGATCTGGAATTCTTCAGACGTGCCCTGGCTGGATACAGGAATCGAATCTGGAAAGGTGATGGTTGACAGATATGCCCTGGCTGGATACAAGAATCGAATCTTCAAACTCTTCAGACGTGCCCTGGCTAGATACAGGAATCGAGTCTGGAAATGTGGTAGTTGATTTGTTGAACACTTTTGACATTCGAATGCCCCAAGTGGTGGTGAAGGAGTCTTGAATCAGATTACTCTGCATATTGAGAGATTTCTTGAAATCTTGACTGGACTGCCCCAGGTTAACTGAACTTTGAAAGATCTGTTGGACCTTGACTAGACGGCCCCAGGTTAATTGAATTGTGATATGTCATGCCCCTTGTTGATAGGAGATTTGATGGAAGTGTCATCCTCTTGAAATGATTTTGACTTACTGAGAGAGTTTTCGTTCCTCCGAACATTCGCTGTATGAATTTCTTCGCTGTCAAACAAAAGGGTCAAATGCAGACAGTGATATTCGAATAATGCAAATTTATGTTTGTCTCAAAGTTTTGAAAAATGCGTTTTTAGCATAAAACTTTTCATAAGACAAGTTAACACAAGATTTAGAGCAAAGCCCTACAGGAGTCAGGATACCTTTTGTAACAGTATGCTTTCGAACTAACCCATGCTTCAATTAGGACTTTTGAAGGGTTGTAACGTGGCCTGGTTCACGGTTTAAGAAACAAAGGATAAAGGCTCAAAGTATATTTGTACCCACCCACTCTTCGTGATGTTCTTCAACCTAAACTCAGTTAATTGTGCGTCACACTCTGTTTTGAGTTTGGAACGACTTTTGGGCGATGGTTCACCAGTTTGAATTTGGGGAGACAGTCATCATCTCCTTTTTCTTTTTCACATTTTTCATGTTGTTGAGGATTTTGTAATGACCTCACTATTTTGATTTTGATTTGTTATCCCTAACTTTTGCCTGACTTTTACCGTTTTCCGGGATTACTGTCAGCGGGATGCCCCAGCTTTCTTAAGCCTCCTTTATAGGTTTTAGCTCAGCGGGCTTTTTTCTTTTGAGAGATTGATTGTCTATGTGATAGGGAACCACCCTTGTCTTTTGATTCCAAAGGAATGCTTTCTTTCTTGACGTCGTTCGTTGTATTACGAACTGAGAGTTTGCGACTTCAATGCGTATTTTCTTTTGAATTAACTGAGATACTACCCTGCCCCAGGTTTATATTAAGGGTTTCGATTGTTTAGAACAGAAAACTCCTACTTCTTTGGCTCGAAGGGGTTGACTAGGGATTAACTTCCTTATAACTCCAGTGTTTGGGAATTGAAAGAAATGCCTGTACATCATCAGCAAGGTCTTGTTCAAAAGCATACTGTATGAGATCATGGTATTGTTTCGTCATCCTCCCTCTAAAGGCTTACAGCTTTTTATCAAGAGTCAAATATCATAAAGAAAAGCGTAAGAGTAGTGAAACGAATGGATGAATTCAAGACAAACATATGCAATGCATTAATGAAAACAGAGTTTATCATCAACAGATAATTGTTTGACAGCAAAAGAAATTACAACTTTGAAAATTCAAAAAGAAGCAAAAGTCTTTCAGCTCGAGCTTCGTCACTTCAAGTGGAGAACTCTTTAACGGAAGATCTTCATCTCGCTGTCTGGCATGAATTCCAGCACCCCAATGTCGATCAGATCTTGAATCTTGTTCTTCAAGGCCCAACAGTCGTTGGTGTCGTGTCCCGGGCTGTAGGAGTGGTAAACACAGAATGTGTCGGGATTATAGTGAGGAGAGGAGATATTGGGCTTCTGAGGAGGGTCCTTCACGGTGAGCAAATTGACCTCTAACAGGCGCTTCAGTATGAAGAATGATGGTATTTCAGTCTCCGTGAACTGTCTTCCCGACTTTTCTTGCTTACGCCGATTACCCCGTTGACGCTGGTGAGGTTGTTGATGGGATTGTGACCCTGAAGCCAGTAAAGGAGCCTTCCCTTTGTCTTCTTGAGTGGATGGAGGCTGAGCGGTGACTGGCTCTTCGACCTCAGATGTTTGCCCAAGTTGGTTGTTTGGAAGCAATTGGCGGACAAGAACTCTGAGTTCCTCTTGTCTTTGAGATAGGTCTTGGATGAGAGCCATCTGGCCCACCAACTGTCCCATCACTTGAGTCCTCAAGGTGGTTAGATCAAACTGCAGCTCCGCAAGCTGGTCACTCCTGGCATTGTTGGAATTCCCCAAGCCCTTGGTGAGGAGAGCTTTCATCTCTTCTTGCCCCAGCGACAAGTTCAGGAACATCTCCTGCAGCTGAGCAGTCTGGTCTTGGATGTCTTTGACAGACCTTTCTAGGGCCATCTCTTACTGAAATAAACAGCAGGAGAGTAAGGAAACCTGAAAAAGGAAAGATTGTCAAGATGCAATGCATGATATGCGGATGCATGCTTTCAAGGATCTCTTGGGGTAAACACAAAAAATGTTAGAGGTTGAACTCTGCTCTTGGATTGGAGATCTCCGCACCGGTGGACGTCCTTCCACGAGAATCAAGCTCACCATGTCGAGTGGGTCATAGCCACTGATTCAAGTTATTGCACTTGAACTTTGACTGGATTGGTTAGAGGATAAACCCCTTTACCTCTTGGTAGACGTCTGGTTCAATGTAACCCTGCATCAAAAAAACCCTCGAGATCCTTGAAATGGTTATTGAAAATGCTATGGTATGATGTCATGATGTTATGTACGTGTATGCACAAGCAAGTGAGTGTATATACAGGCAAACATATTCACACAAAGCAAACAAGTCCTTAGGTTTAGGCTTGCGTGAGGTTCAGGTACTACCCTCTTTCAGTTCGTTGGTTAAAGCCTGTCCTATCAAAAGTAACCGGGTTCTAAGGAACTCAATATCATCGGATTGTTTTCTGTGTTCATTGTTTCGGTTTAGCCACTTACTGGCGACCAAAATATTCCAAGAAAACAATCCTTAAATGAGTGTAGTATCGAGTATCTACCAACTTCGGACTGCACCAAAGTCGGTCATCTCACTACCCCTAAAAAGGCTAAGATGGTCAATTAAGGTTCTAAGAGTTCGTTAGTGCTTCATGACATCACACAGCGGCCCCGTACTCTCCTTGACTACTCAAGGGTTACCGGTACTCACAAATATGTCACACTAACATAGCTTACTGCTTCAACCATGTCGGTATACCCCGCACAGTTCCCTCGCAGTTTTTTGCTATTTACCTAAAAAGGTGCCCCAAATCCGGGTGTAGGATTTACAACAAACCCAAACAAGAACCCAAAAGATAAATCAATCAAGTCAATCAAAGCAAGAAAGTAAAGGTGATCTAAACCCTAAGGTAACCCCACTTTTAGAATTGATATCCCCAGCAGAGTCGCCAGTTCTGTGATACGGTGGGAGAACTGACTAGTGTTTTACGTTCGTATTCGCACTTGTGCGGTTGAGAAAGAGTCGCCACCGACTTTTTATTTTATCCTAAAGGAAAGGTTAAAAAAGCACAGAAAAAACCTTTTGAGATATTTCGTGGGTTCGGGGGGTAGATTATGAAAAGGGAAGGTATTAGCACCCTTTTCATCCATGGTTATCCATGGGCTCTTAGTTACTTGGTTTTTTAGATCACTTGCCTTGATTTTCGATTGCTTGAAAAATGGTGTGTGTGTGGGTGCTTTTGAAAATGTTTTGGAAGAAGATGCCTTGTCTTAGGCTAACCTTGTAACAATTCTTTACTCGAATATTTTACAAAGGCGTGTATCTTTTCGAAAAGATGTTTCAAAATGTTTTGAGAGTTTGTTTGAAAGTGTTGTGGATTGTGGTTTTTGAAAAGAAGGCAAGTGTTTTTGCAAGTTGATCTCAAGTAACTAAGAGTTTTATCTACCCTATTGTACTCAAAGGTTTTTGTTATGTTTTAACCCCTTTTTAACAATTTTGTTTCACCATTGAAATTGATGGACAATCTTGCGTTTAGGAAGTTTATTCGGGACGGGCGCGGGTCATCGTATGGACCATGAATGCAATGGTGCCAAGTGTCTTTGGCAATTTGCTTTGAAGGGACTATGATCATTCCGTTTAGGCAACATTTTGAGAGACTTATGATCATTTGAAATTGTTTTGCCAAAGAAACTCGACGTGCAAGCATGGCCCATTTTGGAAGGCAACATGTGGGATTACCCTAGAGGGTGCAAGTGTGATTGTGTATCGATTTCATGTATTTGTCTTGTATTAGGTTATCTAGCGTTTGATTTTATGTACATGCAAACCCTAGGTCTAACCATGGTATAATTGAAAGCGGTAAATTGCGAAAATGTAAAGTCTACGCTATTACAAAATAGTATCCGGGAGTGGGGGTACAATATTCACAAATGGGGATGAGACTTATAGTATCCAATAAGTTACAACCAAATCGAATTTGCGATCAAATGTAAATATCGAATATACAAATATAAGATAAACAAATGTATAGGAGCAATGTGAATGTATTGTGTAAGTGTACAAGTATATGAGTATGTGATTATTTACAAATGCGACAATGCGAAATTAATGTATATTAGGGTATTTATTTTGACCTAAATATGCGTTTAATGAATCTTTGATTTGTATATTTTTAATATGCACAAAAGAAAATGTTTTAATTGTATGTTCAAAATGTACCCTTGTTTATTATATACAAAAATGCTTTAATTAAGTGTTTAAGAGTTTAATATTAAAAAACGTATTTTATCTATTATGTACAAATGTATCTTTATTTATTATAAAAAGTATATTTAAATAAATATCAAGAAACAAAGTGGAAAAAAGTATTTTCAATTATATTATATAAAAAAAAGGTTCTATTAAATTTATTAGAGTTATGTATATATAGAAATATGTTTTTAAGTATTTTTGTAGTGAAGGACTATTGCCATACTTTGTATTTTTATTTAATTAAATTTGTTTTAAAAATAAAAAAATATTAGTGTAATAGTAGAATACAATTAGTATTAAGTAAAACAAAGGAGTGGTTAATTAGTGCAAGATGTTAAAAGACGTTTTTTGAAAAGAATGGGCTTGGGCATTCAGAAACGGGCGAAGCCCACAGTGCAAGCGTTGGTTTTTAGGGTTCATGGTTTTAGTATCGAGTTTGACAATGCTTAGGGTTTGCAGCGGCGCGTTCATGGAGTTCTGTTCATCTTCTTTGCCGTGGCTACTGGACAATGTCTCTCCGCCTGAGCTACCAGCGACCTCCACCTCTTTCTCCTCCCAACGACGTCATCATGGCGATCGATCTAAGGTACAAATATTCTCCTAATTTCGTTAGGGTTTTTACGATTTTGCGTGTTTGTGATTTTTGATTATTGATTCTTACTCCAATTTATTGTTGTGTCTTGAGGCATATGGTAGAATCAAGAGAGGAGGGAAAACTACCTGGATGGAGGGAAGGAAGAGGAGGAGGGTGCTCAGGAGGCTCAGTGATGGAGGACTTGCACGATGAAGCTGGCTTTAGACGATACTTGGTACTTCTGTATCTTTTCTCCTTTGCTTAAGGTTTGATGATGATTTTTGTACTGAAAACCTTGTCCTGAAACCTCACTTCTTTCTTCCTCTCTTTCGTCTTTACTGTCTGCTTGTTGCCTCTTCTTCTGCCTTGTATCGCTTTGAATGATTTGCCTATGATGAAGAGTTTCTTCTGAGGCCTAGGGTTTAGTTGCCCTTGATACTTTTGCTCGATGATGTTTTTTGTTACTGAGGGGGTTTTGGGTTTGATTATCTTTCTTCTTCGTCCCTGAATGGCCTTGAGATCAATATGCTTTTAGTGTTTTTTTTTCCACCCTGTGATGAACTCAGAGTTCTGAGGGGGGTTTTGCCTGTATGCTTGAAATGTTGCTTTCTGAGCTTGATGCCTGTGTTGCCTTAAACGCTTTGTTGAAATGCTTGCTTCTGAACTGGTATTTTGGGCTTATGTTGCCCCCTGAATACTTTCTCTCTTCTTCTCTTATTGCTTCCTAAAGGTCAATGATGAAACCCCTCTGAGGCCTTGACGCCTGATGTATTTGGTTAGGCTTCTGCAAGGCTTAGTCTTGGACCTGCTTTTCTCGTTTGGTTTTGCTCTTGGCTTGAGTCGATTAAGGCTTTTGGTTGATGGCTTAGGCAGGTTTACTTAGTGTTTCAGCAGGTTAATACTGGTATGGTGACAGGTTTGTATGTTTTATGCCTCTCAGGCTTGACTTCAGCAGGCTTTTTTATGGTGGTTTTGGTTTTGACTGTTGGTAATGGTAGTGCAGTAGGCAGGTTTCAGGTCTCAGGCAGGTATCAGGTCTCAGGCAGGTATCAGGTCTTGGGTGATTTCGGTTATGTTTGTGCTAGCAGGTTTGGTGTTTGACAGGTGAGGCTTCAGGGTGGATGAGGGTTTATTGGTTTATTTTGTTAAGGTTCTGCTGGCCTTTTGAGGTAGGACTTATGCAGGTTGTGATTTTAAGGTTATGACAGCAGGTTGGATTCTTTAGGCTCAGCAGGTTTTAGTTTTATGGCTGAGGCTCTTTGGATTTAGGCAGGTTGTGATGGTTTGAGCAGATGTAAGGGTTTTGTATATTTGCTTGTGTTTTTCTTGTGGTTAGGCTTCAGGTTTTTACTGGTTATTTATGAATCTTGAGCAGGTTTTTCATGCTTCAGGTTTGAGACTTGTTTGTATACTTTGCTCTTTTTTTAGTTCTGCCCCTCTTTAGAACTGTCTTGTTCTCTTGTGTTATATCTTTTTTTTATCTATCTATCCTGCCTAAGCCTAAAGCCTGAACCCTGCTTCTTATCTCTCTTCTTCTGACTCTCTTAGTACAGTTGCATTATAATATTATGCTTTATGTACTTTTTTTCTGAAAGTGGCTACTGATGGGAAATGATGAAAAAAGAAAGCTTGCTTGCATATAAGATTTCCTCTGCATCTTTATCTTTCTTTGACAGCTTGGGTACTTTGTCTTTTCTTTGATATCTTTGCCCAAATCCTTTCATGACAGCCTTGGCACTTTTGACAGCAAATTGTACTTCTTAGATTTTGATAGAAAGTTGTAACTTGGATTTTGATAGAAAGTTGTAACTTGGATTTTTTCAGTTTGGTTTGAATTTGGAGTTTGAGATTGAGTTTATGCAGTTTGACATTTTATGCATTTTGACATTTTGCATTAAAAATTCTTCCCTCTTTGTGAACCGGGAGAAATCCCGTGATTTGCAGAGAGGGTTAACTGATCCCAGTCAGTGGCCCTTAATGATGACTGCAATTTGTCGTTTATTATTTTATCTGCTATTTGACTTTTCTTTTTTTCTTTTTGCAGATGAATATTGGAACACCGGAGCGAAGGATAGCGGATGAAGACTTGAAGATTAGAAATAAATAGGATAGTTTTCCCCTTTTTTTTATTTAAATTTAAATCAATGTAAAAAACAATGTTTGTAATTAAATTCCAAACATCAATTGTACAGTTAATTTAAAGATAAATAAAAGTTTCCATTACCCAGTTTAATTTTGTTTTCTCTCTTTATTGTTTATTTATTTATTTAAAACTCTTTGAATTAAAATAATTGAAAAATAAATTTCAATCACTTAATTTAGAATAATAAACAATTTAAATAAAACAATGCTTTAGTAATTGACCAATTAAACCTGTCCTTTCCAATACCCAAAGTAAAGCAGCAGTTAACCAAAATAAACTGATCAAACGCATTCCTTTTTCACTGATTCTTTGCCAAGCACTGTAATTCCAAACTGCATATTTCTTTTGATTGGCTCAAACAAAACAACATGAATTCAACCCAACTGCCTCTTTTACTGATTAAATCAAAACAAAGCGAATTCAACCCGAATCTTGGAAAATCTTGCAAAATGCTATGGAATTTAAATCCTTCTGAGAATATGCCCATAAAACCTTAATTCCTGATTAAATGCCAACGAACATTCGCCTGATCACAATTGAGCCAAAATCAACCAAAACCCTAAGCCAATTGTGAAACAATCCAGAGTCCTGAAAATCAGTAAAAACCCTAATTTCGCTTAACTGACAAGAAAAGTCCGTTTGCCCGATTCTTGAGTCAGTTTGAAAAGTCATGAAACGCCTGAAGCTGAGATTGCTGGTGGAAAAATGCGAGGGCAAATTTTGGGGTACAACAGTTGCCCCTGTTCAATCTTCTTGGACCTGAAGAGTTAGATTGGCAAGTTTGCCTTTCGCGACTTGAAGGTAAAAGAAGATTGGGCACTAAAGTACCCAGAAAATTTGCACTCGGCGACATGATGGTATAGGTGAATGGGCTTAAAGATGCCATTTGGTGATGGGCTTAAAGATGCCATCTGGTGTGATTAGAATCTTGTCGGGGAATGGGCTTAGAGATGCCATCTGAGAATGGGCTTAAAGATGCCATTCGGCGACTGTTGGTATGAGGATGGGCTTATAGATGCCATCTGGACATGTTGAACTGTATGTCAAAATTGAGTGGACGAGTATCAGAAAGGCATCCCTGTTTTGGAACATCTCTGAATTGGGGTCTGAGCAAGCGATAGATTGACATCCACGTTTCGGAGAATCCGTAAACTATTTTCAGGAATCGGGATTGGAATGAGCAATAGAGCAACGTCCGTTGTTGGGAAGCGTCCGTAAACTGTTTTCAAAAGTTGAGAAGAGTCTGAACAAGTCGGTAGATTGACATCCGTTGTAGGGAAGAATCTGTAAACTGTTTTCAGAAGTCTTGAAGTTGAAGAGGAACCGGTGTAGGGTTTCCTGATGATGCGTCTGAATGGATCTGGAATAAGTATCAGAATGTTGCCGTGTCCGGGTCACATCTGAACTATTTCTGGATGAATCTCGGGAGATGATCTGTGTCTGTCGACTGATCTTACCTGAAAAGGCAAAGGGTTAGTTGTATGCAATGTTATGATGCATGATTCAATGTTCGTGACATTAATGTTTATGACATGAATGTGATGAATGCGCATGTAAGCTGATGAGCTAATCTTGCTGAGGATAAATGAATCCGAGATGGCCGAAGATAAAAGCATCTTGACTGCTGGGGAAAATAAATCCTTGGCTGCTGTTGGGGAAGAGAATTCCTGATGACCTCTACTGGGGAGTTCCAAATTAATAGGCTCATGCTGGGGAGGTCAGATTGAGAATCTTCAGCTTGATGGGAAGTAACTCTGGCGACTTCACTGGGGAACTCAAGATTTGTCCTCCCAAAACTCTGTGGGGAGAAGGTTCAATGGTCTGGCTCCGCTGGGGATAATGATAATTTGAAGTTTTAGCTTCACTGGGGATAATGAAACTTGACTCTGAGTGGAGTTAGCCTCTGGAAGAATCTGAGCAAGCGATAGGTTAACCTCCGTTACTTGGAGCACCTGTGAACTGTTTTCAGAAATCTTGAAGTTGAATCAGCAATAGAGCCGCATCCGTTGTTGGGAAGCGTCCGTAAACTAATTTTCAAAGGTTGCATCTGAACAAGTTGATAGATTAACATCCGTTGTTGGGAAGAATCCATAAACCGTTTTCAGAAGTCTTGAAGAAGAATCTAAACAAGTGATAGGTTAACATCCGTTTACTTGGAGAACCCGTGAACTGTTTTCAGAAATCTTGAGATTGAATCAGCAATAGAGCCGCATCCGTTGTTGGGAAGCGTCCGTAAACTAATTTCAAAGGTTGCATCTGAATAAGCTGATAGATTAACATCCGTTGTTAGGAAGAATCCATAAACTGTTTTCAGAAGTCTTGAAGAAGAATCTGAACAAGTGATAGGTTAACATCCGTTTTACTTGGAGAACCCGTGAACTGTTTTCAGAAATCTTGAGATTGAATCAGCAATAGAGCCGCATCCGTTGTTGGGAAGCGTTCGTAAACTAATTTCAAAGGTTGCATCTGAATAAGCTGATAGATTAACATCCGTTGTTGGGAAGAATCCATAAACTGTTTTCAGAAGTCTTGAAGAAGAATCTGAACAAGTGATAGGTTAACATTCGTTTACTTGGAGAACCCGTGAACTGTTTTCAGAAATCATGAGATTGAATCAGCAATAGAGCCGCATCCGTTGTTGGGAAGCGTCCGTAAACTAATTTCAAAGGTTGCATATGAATAAGCTGATAGATTAACATCCGTTGTTGGGAAGAATCCATAAACTGTTTTCAGAAGTCTTGAAGAAGAATCTGAACAAGTGATAGGTTAACATCCGTTTACTTGGAGAACCCGTGAACTGTTTTCAGAAATCTTGAGATTGAATCAGCAATAGAGCCGCATCCGTTGTTGGGAAGCGTCCGTAAACTAATTTCAAAGGTTGCATATGAATAAGCTGATAGATTAACATCCGTTGTTGGGAAGAATCCATAAACTGTTTTCAGAAGTCTTGAAGAAGAATCTGAAAAAGTGATAGGTTAACATCCGTTTACTTGGAGAACCCGTGAACTGTTTTTAGAAATCTTGAGAATCGTTGGTGGAGTTCGTTGTCAAGTTTCTTTTATTCAAGAATTCTCGTTATCCCTGATTGTGTTTTCTTATCCCTGGTGAAGTCCTATATCATCAAGAACTCCACGCAAGAAGATCTCTATTTCCCCAAGTGAAATGCTCCTTATTTTCAGCAAGAAGATAATTGATCGTTTCCCCGAGAAGTTATGAGCTATTTGGAATCAAAGATCTCTCCTCAGTTTACTACAATTTAATTTTATAGTGTTTTCTATAAAGTCCACTTTTCATTGGCTTCTCTCCTCGGAGTTGGCGTGTTTGAATTGCAATCTCGCGTCGCAGTTCATCCTCAGTAGTTGTCAGTTCATATGGTTATTCCTTGTTGAAGTCCAATTTCCCAAGGATGATTTATTTGATGTTCTTGGTTTCCTTCGTAATTCATTTTTTATATTTCTATTCCACAGTGAATAATTTAAACTTGCATCATTATATTGCATCTACCCAAACACGTAGCATTTCCATTAAAATAGAGCATTACGCAAAAAAAAAAAGAAGAATATATTCAAACATGCATTAAAACATAGCCAATTTTTTTGCTTACCTGAAGTAACTCGTTTATTATATTCATAAGTAAATAGCCCTCGCAGCTTATTACTAGGGTTACCTCGTCCTGCTTCCCCGATGAAGTCTATTGTGATTTCTATCTCCAGTCATGTCTTATGGTGTTTTCTTTTTCCCTAGAGAATCGTTAGGCCCATGAAGTCATGCACTTTTTCTTAAACACTTAGTAAAATTTTGACCTAGTTTAGGCATATTTTTTGTCCCAACTTCTTGGCCATTTTTCACATAGGTCCAATTTGATTTAGAAAAAATGGAAAAAATTTAAGTTGTAGAGGATGTTTCAAGCTTTTCAAAGTGTCCAATAACTTGAAGAGATCATTTTTTAGCTAAGAGAAATGAAGAGAGGAAGTTGGGCATTCATTCTTGAATTACAAGGCATTTTTGTGATGAATACTTGAGCAAAACCCTATCCTATGCTGCATAACTTCACTTTTCAGGCTTCTAACTTGTGTTTCACTCCATAATTAATTGATTACATAACTGATAGAGCCATTGTCCAAGCATTTGAACCATTATCCAAGTGCATTTTCATTAATGGCACAAAGTAGCATTGCCATTCTAGTAAAGTGGCTTTAATCACAAAGTCATCTTATCTTGAGCATTGCACTTGTTCTTTCTGCACAAGCATGCTCTACACAATCATATAAGCATGTTTAAAGTGCCTAACCACTTTAGATAGCCTTGTACCTTTCCTTGGAACAATGCTTGTTAAGCTTGCTTCAAAAATAAGTCAAATGGACATAACATGTGAACTCTTGCTTATGACCCCTCCAAGCTTCCAAACCTTCTCCTATAAATTGAGACACTATTTTGCAACTAAAGAGACGAAATTAGAAGCCTTGAAACTTCCTCAAACTCCCTCAAACCAGAAATTGCTCTAAAAACACCATAACTTGTCATTTCTGCCCAAAAATTTCCATCTCATAAACCACTCGTTTGTTCTTATCCAAATCAATCCTAAAGCTTCCTTACATCAAATATAACTCACCTCCCCCCTGTTTCACAGTTGTAACACCTCCATCACAATTGTCCAAGCCTCAATTTTCACCTCTATAACTTGACATCTCTAAAACATTCTAGGCACTCTCAGCTCAAGCTAAGCATTGCATTAGCTTCCTAGAGGTTTAAGGAAGCTAACCAGCTTATTGTAGCACCTTGAAGTGATCTCTAACTCAAAACACGATCTCCATCTATAAGGTGAGTTTTATGGAATTCTAACTCTTCATACAAGCATCATTTGGCTTCCATTTTAAAAGATAAAATATAGACATCATAGCCCTGAAACGAACCATGTCTTTAGAATTTATTTATGTTGCCTGAGTAGTGAGAATTTTGAGCCTGAACTTTCTGAAAAAATTAAGTTAAATTTGGTACCATTTAAAATTTGTTCTCATATTTGATCCATTGCTTAAGTTATTTACATATTTGAAATCATGGTGAATTTTCTAACAAGTTTGATGATTATAATTTCTAAAATGGTTGAGAGTTGAGAAAGTTAGAGTTATGGCTGGCGCGAGGAAGAAGATGAAGTACAGTCATGGACTTGTTTTATCTTATATTTATTGAAACTTGTTTCTATATCGGATGTACAGGCCACCCAGTGGAAGCAAGCACGCGCGTAAGGCATTTATGTAGAAGGTCATTGGTTCGAGCCCTAGCGAGAACTTTTACATTTTTCATATTTTCATTTGTTCCTTTTTTGTTTGAACAGACGCACTAGGGCCCCCCTTCACCGGGCCATTCATTTTTACTTTCATTCCCCCCTGATTGCTAAACAATACACAATCCAACATAGTATTTTATTTTATTTTATTTCTGATCATACAAAAATAAGTTTGGGCCTAAACCTAACAAAAATAGTTTTTTTACTCCCTAACCTCCAACATTCCTTTTCTAACCCCCCTGACTTTAAATTTTTATTTTCATTTTATTTTCTTATATTTCCTTTCAATATTATTATTTTTATTATTTCTAATTAAAAAAATAAAAAAAATATTTTATTAAATACTTAGACTAATATTATTACTTTATTTCCATTTTACTTTAATTTCTTTCAAACATAAAACCCTAAAGCAAAAACATTTTCTTTTCTTAAATTAATTAAAAATAGATTTAAACTTAGGTTTAATTTTAATTTGATATTTTAAATTAAATCAAATTAGGCTATAATTAGTTAACTTCTTTCTTTTATTAGTTTAATTAGGTTAAAAATCTTTCATAAAAACAATTCTCTTTTCAATTCTTTTCACTTTACATTTCTTTGTATATTTATTATTTTGTACATTATAATATAATTGTCAAAGCTTTGTAATAGTTAGGGTTTATTTTCTTTTATCAACCCTGTAGCGGTAGAAATGTTTAAGTCTAAGCCATTGGATTGACTAGACTTTATACAAATGAAAATAAAAATCGCCACCACGCTTTATTGTTTCCAAAGGAATTGGAAAAGAGCGAATAACCCAAAAAGAAGGGGAAATATTAAAGGTAAGGGGGTTGGTTATGCAAAGGGAAGGTATTAACACCCTAAACATCTACGGTACTCCGCATGAGCCTCTTTGTAAAATCTATATATTTTGGCTATATAAAAAATGTCGTATATAAAAAGTGGATGGTGGAGGTGAGGAAAGAAATATATTTAGTTTTAATAATTTTTGCACCCGCCGCGATTGCAAACTTTTAGTGCATATGTACCACCTTTTCGTATAATAGGGGATCAGGTTACACTTAGTTCCTCTTTCAAAAATTTAAAACACAAATGTGTTGGTTAATTTTATGATATAAAACATCATCGTCATTGTCCGTGTGGAAAACATGCCTACTATCCACAATCATGAGAAAGGAGAATTTGCATCATCTCAAAGTGGAGGATATGGCTTGGATTTTAAAATCAACAATGCCTCACTCAAGACTCAAGTGGAAAATATATCTCTTCACTACATATTGTAGAAGTATAGTTTTTTGCATAACTACAAGGATTGACAAGAGTTCAACCTTTTTTTGAGAAAAGTTTAAAGATAAAAAGCCAAAGTGGCAAAATGGTTTTAAAAGAGATTGATTGACTTTTAGTCTTCTCACAAAAAATGCCAAGGTATTATTAAGTTTATTGGAGTTTATTTATGAAAAATGTTTTAAAAATGTATGGACATAAGTCCAAGTTTATTATGAAAGTGGTTCAAGTTCAAAAACCAGAAGAGTTTTCCAAAAGGGGGAAGAAGATTTTTGAAATTAAATAATATGGGAGGAGAAGAAGGGACTATCTTAAAGCATAAGGTAAAAGCTAGGGATAAGAACCATCTAATAATAAAGAAGCCAATACTTGACATTATGAGCCAAGATAGAATTCCCATTCCTTGGATTGGAACCAATCAAGAAAAAAAATACTAGATCTCTTGAGAGAACCAAACTCAAAGTGTATTAAGTCTTCACAAAAATTGGGCAGAGTAACGATTGTATACGGGTGAAATCCAGATTACAAATAAGGGGTGTAATCACAAAAACCTGCACACAAAAACAAACAAGCAACCCAATGTCTTGAGGTAAACCTCAAGAACTTCAGATAGAATAATCAGATAATATCACAAGGTCTCCAAGATAGGCCAAGGTTTCTAATCCTAAGTCCAAGAAAAGTCCCATGCTCCATAATGCCAAGGATAGTAACCAAATAGTCCAAGTACCATTAAAGATTTTTCGGGTTTATGTTGATTATTAAGTATCTTAAGAAAGAAAAAGGAAAACTCAAATGAGCAAAGTAAAAATGGCAAGAAAGTAAATGCTCAAATGAGCAAAGATGAAAATGGCATGAAAGGTAAATGCTAAAAGTAAATGGTACATAAAGCATAAAAAAAATAAAAACATAAAGTAAGACAAGTAAATAATTAGTGTTTAGTTGGATGACCATCTTGAAGCTTGCATTTGGAACTCATTAGAGGATTGGTAGAATCAAAGCCTCCACACAACAAGTTGCATTTGCTTTTTGTCAAGTATATCATCCATTTGGAATTCTCACAAGTGCCTTTTAATGATCAACGATGTTTAAGTGATCCGCGTTGACCAAAGGTTTTGTTGATCCATTAGAGGATTGGTAGAATCAAAGCCTCCACACAATGAATCTCAAGGTTATTGTATCAAAGAGATCAAATTAACATACTTGGGCTTGCAATCATAAGTTTGGGCCATGAATGATCATTTATTCGAACCGAGACAAAATTTAGCGCTATATTAAGCAATCGTAAGTGAACTTATATAGAAGTCGCACCTATTTTGAGGCAGGTCAATAGAAATCTATGCACCATTTATTTTGAGATATGATATAGAGATCATGCTCCAACAACATCTAGTGCAATAAGAAAGGGATGAGATGAAAAGGGATGGGAAAAAATATACAAACCACATTTGAATTAAATTTTAATCAAACTATTATTAAAATCATTCATCCATTTTTATGGAGTTAAACTCAACACCATGGATCCAATGATGTTAATAAAGTTCATGATCCAAAATCTAACCCAAGATCAGCCAGAAAATAGTCACAAAATAATATCACATTTTAATATAGACAAAAGGGTTTAAAAATAGAAAATAAAGAGAAAAATATCAACTATATTCAAATTAATCAAGAAATTAAAAGTGAGACCATAGAAAAATCAGAAAAAGGCTCAAATAATTTTACAAATTTTTTGGTAATTTTTTAAAGTCAGAAACTATTTTTAAAATTAAAATAAATGGGTAAAATAAACAAAAAATGATAAAAAAAATAGTAAATTCAGAAACAAAAATAAAATAAGATCACCAATATTTGTCACAATATCATTGGATCATTCCATAATTTTTTCAGAATTTAAAAATGTATAAAAGTATTTTTAACATTTTAAACAAATCAAATAAAGTGTAAAATTTATAAAAAATACCAAAACACAAAATTAAATTGTGAAAAAAGTAAAAATCAGAAAGAGAATAATCAAAAAAAAATTTCATAATTTTTTTTAGATTTTTTGGACTAAAAATGAATTTTCTATGATTTTTTGAAATTTAAAACAATTAAAATATAAAAATCAGAAAAAGAAAATAAAAGTAAAATATGTGGACCATTGGATGAAAGTCAAAACGCGTTAGTAATCAAATCCAAGAGATCTGGCGCGCTGTGCATATCATGGTCATTAGTGAATAATTTACAGAATCATTAATTAAATCAGAATTTGAAAAAAACAGATGGCACACCTTTATTGGTTGGAAGATGACACTTTGGTCATCTTCAACCTCCAGCCATCAGGAATTGCAGGCCACTCAAACTGTAAAATCAGAAGCTCAGACCTATGCCATTCATTTCGTCTCTTCAAGACGAAGACAACCACACCCTCGCGCCAAGTTTATATAAACTGTAGCTCAAGCAATTTGGAAGGAAAGTTTTGAAAAGGGATTTGAAATTTCATGGTCAAAATGTGTTTCCAGTAAAAGGTAAGTGTTGCGACTAGAACCAAAGCAATGAGAGCAACACAATGATATCAGAGTTTTGAAGAATTGATGAAGGAATCTACCTATTGAAATTGAGTTGCAGAACTCTGAAATTGGACTTCTATGGAGCAGTATAGGGCACGATTCTTGAATGTAATTATGTGGTTAGCTTCAGGGAAGATCAAGGTAGGTGAATTGATGGAAAAATTGGATTGAAAAGGGCTCGAGAATGGATTTTGAATTTACTGAATTCTGAGCTATGGAACAAGTTTGGCAGGGTGATTCTGGCTATCCAAGCTTGGGAAAATGAATGGCATAGTACATGTATTTATAGGAGAAGTAAATGGGATCAAAATGAAGAGTGAATGATGCATTTTGGAGGGAATTCGTGCAAACCTGATGCACAAGTGAAGTGTGATCCAAACTTCACCAAAACTCATCCAATTCTTGCATTTTTATGCACTAATCCACTTAGGAAAGTTAGCTAATCATGTTTAGACCCAAAACGCGTGTTAATTTGAGGTTTAGAGGTTGTAACATGAAATTTAAATTCTGACTTGCAAGGAAACTTCAATTCCAAGTTACCACTTTTGAAACCATGGCATTCTCAGCTCAAGGGGTCTTAAGGCATGATTCTTGATGCTTTAAAAAGATGAGGTTACAAGCTATGCAATGGAAAAGGAATGGAATTAAATGGATGCTTGAGCTGAAAGTTGTATTGAGTCAAAGTTGAAGAAAAAGGGTTGACTTTCCATACTTAGAAATATTTCAAATTCTTCTTTAAAAATGACCTATAATGTCTTGCATCCAAACATGGCTTTCCACTTAGAATTTGGTCTTGACCAAAAAAGATGGCATGAAGTAGATCTCTTGAATGACATTTTGAAACTTGAACAATTCAAAATCTACAAAAATTGAGAAAGTTATGACTTGTTGAAGTTGGAAAAATTTCATGAAATGACCTATAATATCTTGCATCTTTAAGGAAACTTCCATCCATTTTCTCACTTTGCACATAAAATAAGACATAAAGTTCACATCTTCAAGATAATTATGGAAAAATAATGGAATCAAGGTTTAAAAATTGACCAAGTTATGATCATTTGAAGTCACACATGGGAAATTGGGGATTCATCTGGAGGACTTGTAATCTTTCTTCCTCACCAAGTTTCTTCCTCATGAAAACTCCTTGGAACTTTTGAAGTGATTTGTTGATAAAACTTTGAAGAGAAGGATGTATTTGGAATAACTCAAAAATAACAAAATATGAGCAAGATATATTCCTCTGAAGTTCAAAACCCTAGCTCCTTAGATCAAGAGAATGCTTTGATGAACTTTGACAAGATTGAAAAAACATCTTGTACCAACATGCTTGCTTTGTGAATAGAAGTTGTTGAGGATGATAATGAGAACTCTTAGCCACCAAAACCACTTCCATATCTTGGGAATTGAGGGATATATGCTCTTGTGACCAATAGGAACAAGGCATTGCCATGCAAATTCTTCCAAAACCAATCCAATAGTGAGATTTGAACTTCTCCAACTTTATTGACTAGGGAATGGAAATAAACTCATGAATCCATGGGGTAACTTATTAGATATAATTTCCTTTACCTATATGGATAACTAGAAAAACAAACCAACATTGCATTTTATTAGTTGAAAGAAGAAATCAAAATAAAAACAATCTTCATGATCACAAAAGAACCCAAGCCAAGGTGCTTGGTGATTCCTCAAAAAGGGAAAAGCTAAATATAGGGAGGGGAACCAAGAATCCTAGTGAGATCTTATTGTGAATGAATCAACATGGTATGATGAAGGGATCTTAGGGGAAAAAATTGGTGTACAACAGCTGCCCTTATTTAAGTTTCTTCTATCCGGAGATACGAAGGTTAAAAATATTCATGTCGACGCGATCGAAGATACTTAAATATAAAACAAACCCTATTTTTGGCCCTAAGATGCCATGAAAATGCTTATGATCATAAATTCATATGAACAAGACCAAAGAGACGCAAAACACCACTGGGGATGTAACAATAATAAAGAAAAGGGAGTGACCCAACTAGGAAAGTAAATCACTGGTGGATCAAAAGACCCGAATCAAATAGGATGGTAGAATGGTCCAAGGATACACCAACTTCTACCAAATGCAAAGCTACCAACAATTTTGTCAGAGCCTGGATTAGGGTTTATTTCCCTATGTGTGCTGGTCAAGATGCTATGGTTTCGAGTTTTTGGTTTCTGTGAAGATGTTTCTGTCGCCTGCCACGAGGATGGCTCAAAGCTCAGTGTATTAGGCCTTTCTCACAAGGATTCTCAGGGTTTAAGTTTGCACAAGTGCATTGGGATCCTCCGGTACCAAAATTAAAAGGAAAATGTCAAAAAGAGAGAAAATAGATAAAAATATTATTTTGACAAATTTGGAGGAAAACAGGTCTCCTTCGATTCAGCACCCTTCGACTGACTCTAAGCCTCCTTCGAATGCAAGTTTAGGTGCATCCTTCGTTTGGATTTGAAACCTCCTTCGAATGAAACTTGGGTACATCCTTCGTTTGGATTTGAAACCTCCTTCGAATCCACTTGCACAAAGGGCCTCTTGTAGACTTTGCCTCTCACAAATTTCATTTGAGCCACAACTTGCACGCAAAAGGTATCCCCCTTGCTAGCATGCACAAGGTACAAAGCCTCTTATAACTTCCTTCGATTCCAAGGCAAAAAGCTCCCTTTTGGGGTACTTCGATTTGCACTTTTTTACCTCATGTATGCCTCTTTCGAATCTGGAAATTTTGCCTCATGTATGCCTCTTTCGAATCTGGAAATTTTTCCTCATGTATGCCTCTTTCGAACTTGGATATTTTGCCTCCTGTATGCCTCTTTCGAATCTGGACATTTTGCCTCCTGTATGCCTCTTTCGAATCTGGACATTTTGTCTCCTGCATGCCTCTTTCGAACCTGGACATTTTGCCTCCTGTATGCCTCTTTCGAATCTGGACATTTTGCCTCATGTATGCCTCTTTCGAATCTGTACATTTTGTCTCCTGCATGCCTCTTTCGAATCTGGACATTTTGCCTCCTGCATGCCTCTTTCGAATCTGGACATTTTGCCTCATGTATGCCTCTTTCGAATCTGGACATTTTGCCTCCTGCATGCCTCTTTCGAATCTGGACATTATGCCTCCTGCATGCCTCTTTCGTTTGGGCATGTGGCTCCCTTCATGCAAGTCTCTATTTGAGCATTGACCTTTTGGTGTGCTTGCTTGGAGTCACAAGGTTTAGACCTCCTCCATGCAGGCTTCTACAAGACATTGACTACGTTTGTACTAGCTTCGACTGGACAACATTTCACTTTAGTCTGCTGCATTTCCATCCTTGACAAACCACAACACATGGTTGATGGCCCCTTCAAAAGACATATAGTGGTGGACTTGAGGGGCATACATATGAGTCCCTGTCGAAGGGTACGCCTGACTAGTCCATTCGAAGGACACATTTGGCCCTTTTCAAAGAAGCATACATGATCCATTCAAGGGACACGTCTCGGAATCCCATTCGAAGGACATGCTTGAGGGCCTATTCGAAGGATTTACAAAGCCCCACCTTAAGACAGATTTGGCCCCTTCAAACGATGCACAAAGGTGATTCGTTCGAAGGACACTTGTTGGAAGAAAGTCAAACAATATGTTGGAAGAAGAATCTGGTCGAAGGAGGGTCAAAATGAAAGGATAAAATATTCAAAGATGCTTGCTGCCAAGTTCAGGCATGGTACACTGGCCAAAACTGCTACACAGCAGTCCTGAAACACTGCCATATTCTTGCACCGAAATAGCATACAAGCACTGTCCCTCGAAGGCTGCAAAGAGCAGTTTACCCAAATTGTTCAAATTATTTTGTTTTCCCTCCAAAAGCTTCAGCCAACTTTGTCTATAAATAAGAGGCTCCAACACATTTTTAAGAGAGTATCTTTGGACCAGAGGAACGAATCCCCCAAATTTTCTCAAACACAACAAAACTCTCAAGTTCATCAACACTTGAGAAATCAAAAAACCCAGAATCCCAAACACTCACCTCTTTCGATTCTGAAGAACATCCCACACATAGAAGTTTGTTCAAACTCAAAGACAACCTTGTGTGACAACTCTTTGAACCAAAAGCAAACCCCCTGTGACTATTCTTCGAATTCCAGAAACGTCCAGGTAGCAGTTCAAGTTCGAATCCCACATCCATTCAAGGCCTGAAGCAAGGTAAGTTTTTCTTACCTTTGAACTTTTCGTTTCATGACATAACATGTAAATAATCTTTTCGTTCGTTTCAAACATGTACATACCATTGTTCCTTTTGTTTCCACCCTTTTAACATGTTATTTTTCAGAGCTAACCCTTTCTTTTTTTTGCTTTCTGTTTACCTGAACTAGCTTTAACTGTTAAACTGTTTACCAAACAAATACTAGCATGGCCCCAGGCCATGTTGCCATTTAATGCTTTAAATGAAAGAAACAGGAAACATGAAATAGGAAACGAAGTCTTTGGTTTCCACACTGACTTCCAGGCCCAGCCAGAGGCACACTTGCACTAAGTCCAGGCTCAGACGAAAGGCACTCCCATGCTGGTGCCAACCTCCAATCGAAGTACATGACCTGACTGGTGCCAAAGCCTAATCGAAAGACGTGACTTTGCTGTTGCCAGCCCCAATCGAAGGAGGCCAACAAAATGCAAATCGAAGGGTGCTCCTTCCTGAATCGAAAGACACCCATTTTTCTTGCTTTTATCTTATTTTTTCCTTCATATTTTTTATACCTTTCGATACGGTTGTAATAGCGTAGGATTTTATCTTTCTGCATTTTATTTACTTTGTACAAATGCTAGTAATTAGGCGTGTATGGCATGATAAAATCAACAAGTAAACAAACCAAAATAAATCAAAAAACACTCTTTAATCCTTACTTGAACATACCTTAAAACCCGCAAAGCACTTAACAAATCAAAACTCCCCCCAAGGGCATGTTATCTCCGTTCTACCGTGATACCGGCCGTGCCTATTGCTATAATGCGTGCGTTAATGTCGCCCACTAAAAAACACAAACAAATCAACTTTTTTCTAGAGGAACTACGGTGTTCTGATTCCTTCATTGGATACGTAGGCAAAGGGTCGCGAAACCCTCACGAACGCAATAATCGAAAACCTTCCATTTGCCTTTAGCAAGCATAGTTGTAGATAAACACACCCTTTAAGACAAACAAACAAAATGGATCCCGTTGAGTACAACAGATGTGAGGGGTGCTAATACCTTCCCCTTGCATAACCGACTCCCTTACCCTTTCTCTTGGTCGCAAGACCATCTTATCCATTCCCTTGTGGTTTTATCGATATTTCCCCTTCCTTCGGGATAAATAAAGTTCGGTGGCGGCTCTGTGTTTTCTGCCGATGGTTTCAATGTCCTACCAAATTTCACTGAAGGTAGAAGGAGAATATATCATAGCATCACCATTCAATGACGATGAACTACCAACGTTCACTGAGGGTAGCAAAAAGATAACAAACATCGACATTCACTGCCGATGTCCTACCAACTTTCACTGAAGGTAGAAGGAGAAAATAGCAAGTTTTACTCAAAATTCTAGCATTTCACCTAGAATGAGTCTCAACTTCTTCTTTAACCAAGGCACTCCGCCTGGTAAGGATAATATATAAGTTGTCTCAAATAAAGAGACTTCCACTGGCCAAGATTTCACAACGAGCTGTTTCTTGTGATATTGAAAGTCTTGCCATCCGTTGGTTTAATTTGGTGACAAACTGCAAACTATTCACTCATAGATGAGATAGCAAAAAGTTACGTCGACTTTTACGGGGAAGTACAAGTTGCTCAAATAAAGAGACTTGCTACTTGCTGCTATGGAGGATTGCAAAAATAAACGACTTTCTGGGGATAGAAATACGGCTTCCTTGGGAAAGAGGTATGACTTTCTGGGGAGATGCCATGATATTCCTGCTGAGGATATAAAGTCTTCTTGTGCAAAATAAATGCACGAACCAAACTCGAAGCTTTCAGAAATCCAAAGTAAATAATATTGCCGTGGAACCGCAGATTCAAACCAGAAATAAACTGGAATGAAACAGTCAACCCGAATACATCCTTTGAGAAATAAACTCAAGAGGGAAAACGAAATCCATCCAAACAAGGAGCTGTACAAGAAAGCTAAAGAAAAAATCTTCCACGAGGGATAACTCAGTGGGGAAGTTGAAAGAATATACACTTTCTGCTTAAGGCCAACACTCTATCGAAGAGAGGACAATGTAACTATGCAAAACAAGGTAATATGTAAAAAATATATTAACACATGTCGATGAAAAATGATTTGCCAATTTTAGTTATGCATGATGTATGTATGAATGTATGGGTGTTCTCGTGCGTATGCTAACGAAACAGATACACAACATTGGGAACAACCAGGAAAAACTGCCTTGGGCACTTAATAACACTCGGCTAAACTACATCCAAGATGATCACTAGAAGAAAAGTAAATTCCAACTGAGGAAACAAAACCTACTGCCTGCTTTATCCTTACTGGGGAGAAACATAATCCGGTGGTAGACAAATCAAAGTGATAAAATAGTACAGATACATGAATAGAGCATTCTTCTTCAGGCTTCACCGGGGAAACAAGTGTTTTTCAAAAGTAGCATTCCTACTAGAGATTGCAAGACCAGTCTCAAGTAAAGCAGACTGACATCAAAACATCAAAACATTCACTGGGGAATTCAGGCCTACTTCACTAGCGAGGTTAACACCACATTCACAATACGTCCTTCACTTAGAGAACCCAGGGACCTGTGTTCTTCAAGAGTGGGTATGATAACAACTTCTCTGGAAAAAGAACTTCTATTAGGCCACACGAAAACTTCATTGGAGAAAATGCAGATTGAAACTTCGCCTCATGAAAAATCAGAAAAGAGGAGAAATGAGTCCAAACTTGACTGACGATACCAGAATCATAGACCCAACACGGAGAAAACATCCTGAGTAAACCTTCCCGAGGGGAACAGAAACTTCTCAATACAACTGGAGTTTGTCCATTCCTGGGATCACCATTTTTGTTGTCATTGTTTCATCATAAATCTCAAAGTAAGAGCAGATTGTAAAATCCTTTTTTTTTGAAAAATCAACTTTGTTATTTAATCTTTCTTTTTTTATTTGAAAGTTATTATCAATAATAAATGGAGTCTTTGCAAGCTAAATAAAATAAAGAATACGACGAATTGGGTGAAAGCTCAAATTTCATTAATAGAATGGTAGTCTACGAATGGAGAGACTCCATAGATGATTACAAATTTGGAAAATGGTAATATATATATATATATATATATATATATATATATATATATATATATATATATATATATATATATATATATATATATATATATATATATATATATATATATATATATATATATATATATATATATATATATATATATATATATATATATATATATATATATATATATATATATATATATATAATGGAAAAGATACATTGAGATACAATGACCACTATCCCTTCTAACAACTTTTGAAATCCTGAGCAGCAGCTTCTGTTGAAGTATGGTGAGGATCCGAGAAGATTGTTGCTTCAACGATCAAGTCTTGTCTGACGTAGTTACTTGCCAAGAAAATCCCTAACTTTTTCCTAAGATGCCCTTGCGGGTTTTCAACTTAGCGGGAAATTTATTCTATTTAGGTCTCTAATTTTTGCCTAGACTGCCCTTTTGGGTTTTCAGTCTACCGAGACGCTCCTTTTTTGCCTAAGCCCCCCTTTCGGGTTTTCAACTTAGCGAGCTGTTCTTTTATTTCTTTAGGCAAAGTATTTCTTGACTTCGTCAGCATTCATGGGTCATGGGAACTCCTCGCCATCCATAGTTTCAAGAATTAATGCACCGCCAGAGAAGGATTTCTTGATAACACATGGGCCTTCAAAAATGGGAGTCCACTTGCCCCTAGAATCAGCGTTGAAAGACATGATCTTCCTGAGCACGAGGTCGCCTTCTCTGAATTCACGAGGTTTGACCTTTTTATCAAAAGCTTTCTTCATTCTTCTCTGATATGACTAGCCATGCCACAAAGCTGTCATCCTCTTCTCCTCAATCAAATTCAATTGGTCAAACCTGTTCTGGACCTATTCAGCCTCTGCCAACTTGGTTTCCATTATGACATGCAACGAGGGAATCTCTACCTCGACAGGGAGTACACCTTCCATTCCATACACCAGGGAGAACGGGGTTGCTCCTGTTGACATGCAGACAAATGTTCGATATCTATGCATAGCAAAAGGGAGAATTTCATGCCAATCCTTATAAGTAACAACTATTTTCTGGATAATCTTCTTGATATTCTTATTAGCAGCTTCAACAGCCCCATTCATCTTTGGCCTGTATAGAGATTAATTGTGATGGACAATCTTGAATTCTTCACACAGTTCTGTCATCATCTTGTTGTTCAAATTCGAGCCATTATCAGTGATGATTGTGCTCGGTACACCATACCGACATATAAGGTTATTCTTAATGAAGCAGACAACCACCTGCTTAATAACATTGGCATATGAAGCAGCCTCCACCCACTTGGTGAAGTAGTCAATTGCTACCAAGATAAAACGGTGCCCATTCGAAGCTTTGGGTTCTA
Organism: Vicia faba; assembly: GCA_948472305.1. NCBI lineage: Eukaryota > Viridiplantae > Streptophyta > Magnoliopsida > Fabales > Fabaceae > Vicia > Vicia faba. Next base: position 18,440 of record CATIWC010000546.1, on the reverse strand, counting down.
TCATCCCAATCATGTCAATACCCCATATAGAGAAAGGCCACAGGAAGGAAATCACATTGAGAAGTGTCGGAGGCACATGGACCTTATCTGCATAAATCTGGAATTTATGGCACTTCTTTGCAAATTTATAACAGTCAGACTCCATTGTCAGCCAATAATAACCTGCCCTTAGCATCTTTTTAGCCATTGAATGTCCATTGGCATGAGTGCCAAATGAACCTTCATGAATCTCATGCATCAACATGGCTGCTTCGTGTCTATCCACGCATCTGAGCAAGACCCTGTCATATATTCTCTTGTACAACACATTTTCACTGAGGAAGAAACTACCTGCCAATCTTCTCAATGTCTTTCTATTTTCATTCGACGCACCAATCGGGTATTCCTAAGTTTGAAGAAAATGCTTGATGTTATAATACCAAGGTTTTTCATCTGCTACCTCCTCTGCTGTAAACACATGAGCGGGCCTATCCAGTCGTAAAACCGTAATTCGGGGTATATCATTCCTAGTATTCACTTGGTACATAGAAGCTAGAGTTTCCAGAGCATCTACCATCTGATTTTCATCTCTAGGGATGTGATGGAATTCAAATTTATTGAATAATGGTAATAATATTCGAGCATAATCTTTGTAAGGGATCAAGCCAGGGTCACGAGTATCCCATTCTCCTTAAACTGATTTATTACCAAAGCTGAATCACCATACACATCTAGAATTTTAATTCTGAGATCAATAGCTTCTTCGAGACCCATGATGCAAGCCTCGTATTCAACCATATTATTAGTACAATTGAATGTTAACCTTGCAGTTATAGGAATGTGTGATCCATGAGGAGTGACAATCACATCACTAATTCCTTTACCATAAGCATTCACAGCTCCATCGAATATCATACTCCAACGAGATTTAGGGTCAGGACCTTCCTCAGGCAATGGTTCGTCACAATCCTTCACTTTCAGGAACATCACATCCTCATCGGGGAATTCATATTTTACATACTGGTGATTCTCCCCTGGTTGGTGAGTAAGATAATCTGCCAACACACTACTTTTAATAGCCTTTTAAGTGCGGTATTCGATATCATGTTCAGATAACAACATCTACCAGCGGGAAATTCTCCCAGTAAGAGCACGCTTTTCAAAAATGTACTTGATTGGATCCATTTTGGAGATCAACCAAGTAGTGTGATTCAACATATACTGCCGCAAACGCTTTGCTGCCCAAGCCAAAGCACAACATGTTTTTTCTAGCATGGAATACCGTGACTCACAATCAGTGAATTTTTTACTGAGATAATAAATAGCGAACTCCTTCTTCCCTGTTTCATCCTGTTGTCCTAGAATACAACCCATGGATTCATCTAACATTGTCAGATACATAATCAACGTTCTTCATTCTACGGGATGGAGTAAGATAGGAAGTTCAAGCAGATATTCTTTAATACTTTCAAATGCCCTTTGGCAGTCATCCGTCCACACACAACCTTGATATTTCTTTAACAACTTAAAGATCAGTTCACATGTTGCAGTCATGTGGGAAATGAATCTGGAAATATAATTCAAACGCCCGAGAAAACCTCTGACTTGCTTTTCAGTTCTTGGTGTTGGCATTTCTTGAATTGCTTTGACTTTATTAGGGTCAACTTTAATTCCTTTCTGGCTAACAATGAAACCCAACAATTTCCCTGATCGAACACCGAAGGTGCATTTATTTGGATTCAAGCGGAGACGATACTTCCTCAAACGCTGAAACAACTTCAACAAATCTTCTATATTCCATTTTTCTGTCTGGGATTTGGCAATCATATAATCAACATATACTTCAATTTCCTTGTGCATCAGATCATGGAATAGGGTTGTCATAGCCCTCTGGTACGTTGCACCAACGTTCTTCAACCCAGAAAATCAGTCCATGAATGAGAATACTTTGAATTTCACTGTGCTATCTAATAACATATCAATGTGTGGCAATGGAAAATCATCTTTTGGACTAGATTTATTTAGATCTCTGTAATCTACGTACATGCAGACTTTTCCGTCTTTTTTCGGTACTTGGACAATATTGGCAATCCCTTGAGGATACACTGACGTCACAAGAAAATAAGCATTAATCTGCTTTAGAACCTCCTCTTTGATTTTTACTGCCATATATGGGTGAGTTCTTCTCAACTTTTGTTTGATTGGCAGACACTATGGCTTCAATGGTAAATGGTGCTCCACAATATCTGTATCTAGACCAGACATATCTTGGTAAGACCAAGAAAAAATATCCACATACTCTTTCAACAACTCAATCAACCTTCTCTTCACATCGGGATGCAACAATGCTCCAATCTTGACTTCCTTTGGTTCTTCTTCTGAACCCAAACTAATCACTTCTAATGGCTCTTTATATGGTTGAATGGTATTTTCCTCGTGCTCAAGCAACCGTGAGATCTCTTTTGGAATCTCATCATAGTCTTCTTCTTCAGCCCCATACACAGGACATTCAAAGTTAGGAGAGGGTGCAGGGTCATTGTATTCAACGGGTTTTTTTAATTAATCTGCACATATGATTTATGATTGCTTTTAGAAACTGACACATATAACAAGTGATCATGCAGATTGAATTTCAGTTATTATTTATTTTGAAAGGTTTTTTTTATGATTAGCATTTTCCAAGAAAAAGAAGAAAATAAAGACATAATTCGGGAAGCAAAGACAACTCTTATTATTGATCTTAAAAGTCACAACAAACAGATAAGCCCTACAACATTAATACTTCCACCTTGGGCAGAGTGAAAGATTTTTTCAAAAAGAAGATTAACAAATCAAACTACTTTGAAACATGTATGCAAGAGGGAACATCAATGGTGATCCAGTTTTGAACCCTAACACCGTGCGTCACATAATTCGGCATTTCCTGCTTTGTTTTATCTTCCATAATGGTGTTAATCCTTGAAACAGTCGGATGAAGATAGCCCCCGCTACGGAAAATGTCTTGATACTTGCCTGCAGCAGACTTCGACTTCATGTCCTTCCCTTTGTCATTCTTCGAAGAGAACCCCAAGCCAGTTCTGTTCTTGTTCACAAGTGGATCCATAATTCGTCCCCAAACTTCACTATGACCATTACGCACAACCTGCTGCGCATCCTTCAATGAAACCATGGAATTCTCATTTCTTCTTATGTTGTCAATGGATAAGGCTTGGAACTGGGTTCTAACAGCAGCTTCATCCGCTTCTACAATGCTGAAAGAGGACAAATGAGATATCAATAATGCCTGCTCCCAATTTATGATTACTACTTTCCCTTCACGTAGAAACTTTAGCTTCTGGTGTAAAGTTGAAGTGACAGCCCCATCCTCATGAATCCACGGTCGTCCTAGTAAACAGGTATAAGCGGGAACAATGTCCATGACCTGGAAAGTTATCTAAAACAAATGTGGTCCTATATGGATAGGTAAGTCCACTTCACCGATGACAGATTTCCTTGACCCATTAAACGCTTTCGCAATGATGCCACTAGGGCGCATAGGTGTTCCTTGATATTTCAACTTTATGGGAGTACTCCTTGGTATAAAATTCAACGCGAATCCATTATCAATCAGCACGTTGGATAGTGAATCGTTCTTACAATTCATAGAGATGTGGAGGGCCAGGTTGTGATTCCTCCCTTCATCTAGTAATTAATCATCACAGAAACTCAGGTTATTACATGAAGTAATGTTTCCTATTATGCTGCTGAATTGATCTATTGGCATATCCCTCTCCACAAAATCTTGGTCCAGTACCCTCTTCAAGGATTCTCTATGAACAAAGGAGTTCATCAATAAAGCTAAGATAAATATTTTTGAAGGAGTCTGCAGTAGCTGATCTACAATTCTGTAGTCGCTCATCTTAATTATCTTCAAAATATCATCCACTTCTTTCTCTAACATAGCTCCACTAGTCTCACCCGTATCCTTCTTAGGTTCATCATTCTCAGCAACTTTCTTTCCAGCATCAACATCTCTTCGAACAACAGGCGCAAACACACGGCCGCTACGGGTCACCCTTCTATTTTAAGCTATATTTCCAACATCAGGAATTGGCTGGATGGGAACTTCCACTCCATCTTCTAAGATTGTAGAATTGTATTTGTAGGGCACAACCTTATCTGATTTGTAGGTGATAAGACCCGGCAAACTAATCACCAATGGGGTAACAACTGGCTTGCTATGATACTCAACTTCAAAATGGGTGGGTGCACCAAAACAAGGCACAATGATGTTTATCCCTTCTTCAACACAATCAGTCATTAATAAGTCATTTCTGGAAAACAAATCTTCGTCTTAAGAGAAATACTCATTTGCGGAGGCATACTCTTCATCTGACTCTTCTTCCGTTAAATAAACCTCAACCATATCAACTTCATGGTAATCATCCCTCTGACCCGTGATCTTGATAGTTCCATTGTCTAGCAACAACTGAACACCCTTCTTCACGATTGAACATCCTCAGGGGTCTCGACAGCAAACTAGGCAAGACCCATATTGGTGTTCCATCTGACCCTTCATATGGCAGAAGGTAGCATGCAACTACACGAGGTCTTCATACAGATACTCTACATTAAAAATTCTTAATTCACCGGGACATCTAGAAACCATGTTCACTTCTTCTTCATACTCTGTCCTAGGCCTAATTATATGGATTAGGCCCTTATCCATCATCTCCTGTAAATCAGCCTTTATCTTATTGCAACCCTGTATGTTTGTACTGGAAATAGCAAAACCAGAATGTTCATGCGTATAGTAGCTAAATTCACAGAGGTCTGCATGCATTTTCACCAAATCTCCTCTAACCAGATTAATATCAAAAATCCGGAAGTCTCCTGGATAATCGGCCACCATATTCACAACATTTACTCCCCCATGCTTGGGTAGAGGATTGACTTTCACATTAGGTCCCACATCCTTGAAAGATAGAACACCATACTTTACCATCTTCTGCACCTCAGTCTTCAAAGGATAACAATTCTCAATATTATGCCCTGGTGGTCCCTGATGAAAAGCACATGTTTGGTCTTCCTTGTAATACCAAGGTAATGATGATGGTACGACGGGAGGTGGTCGGGTTTGAACTAAATTCTTCTGAATCAATGCAAGTTGTAACTCTGTATAGCTCATGGGAATAAGGTCATAACTCTCCCTTCTCTTATTATACCCTTGATTCCCCTGTTGGGACGGTCTCTGATAAGCAACGGTAGTTGGAGCGACATTCATAACGGGAGTAACTGAGGCAACTTGCTGATGACCCTGATAATTCCTTCTAGGAGTGTTTACCCTCCTCTCTTGTATGACAACATTTGTATCTCCTTCTTTCTTCTTGGTAAACCCAAGGAGATGGCTTCTTCACACCTCCAGATCCTTCACTCTTTGTCAAACGACCTTCTCTTACATCCTCTTCTAAGCGGATAACCATTCCTACCATCTCAGTAAAGTCACTTGGCGTGCTTGCTACCATCCTCTCATAGTAGAAAGCACCCAGAGTTTTCAAGAAAATCTTAGTCATCTCCTTCTCTTCCATGGGAGGAATCACTTGGGCGGCTACCTCACGCCATCTTTGTGCATACTCTTTGAATGACTCCCTGTCTTTCTGAACCATGGCCCTGATTTGATCACGGTCAGACGCCATGTCCATGTTGTACTTGTATTGTTTGATGAATGCTTCTCCCAAATCATTAAAAGTATGGATATTGGCGTTGTGTAAACTTATATACCACTCCAACGCAGCACCGGTCAAACTATCCTGAAAAAAGTGAATCAGCAGACGCTGATCATCAGTATGGGTAGACATTCTCCTCACGTACATTACCAGATGAGCACGAGGGAAAGTGTTGCCCTTATACTTCTCAAACTCAGGGACCTTAAACTTAGCATGTATCTTAACATTCGTGACCAAACATAGCTCATTTACATTCTGCCCAAATAGATCTTTTCCCCTGAGGGCCTTCATCTCTGTTTGCATCTTGTCAAACTTCTCTTGAAAATCATCCATTCTGTTATAAAGACCCAAGTCTTCACTCAATGGAGGGAAAGGACGACACCCATCACCATTAACAAACGGAACCATATTTACCGAAGGAGGTGCAGCAGGAACAACATGCACCACATGAGGGGCCGGAGTAACAATAGTCTGAACCACTAGAGTATCTTGAGGACCAAGATTGAAACCTTCAGGTGCAAAATTATCAGGCATTCCCCATGGATAACCTTGTGGCATGCGATTCTGAACAACAACTGGAGTAGAAGATACGGGAACAGTCGGAGCTTCAGTAGTTGCCCTTGTTGGTTGAGGTTGAACACTCGGTGGCTAATTCTGAGCAGCCACCAGAGCTTCCATCAGAGTAGTCAGATTGGCCAAGCCGTCCTTCAAAGAAGAAACTTCCCCGTGCAACTCGCGATTTTCTTGTTCTAAGTTGTCCATCTTCTTTCTGAAATTATCCCGAGTGTTGTAGTGGTGAGTCAGCTTGCTGGACGAAGTAAAGAAGCTTGGTAAGACACTTGGATATGCATACAAAATGCAAGAAATATGTGAAATATGATGCATGATATGCAATGCACATAATTTTTTTACTTTGTTATTTAATATTTCAAGGGATTTAAAGTTTATAGACATATTGCAAACATCAAAGTAATAACGCATTTGAAATACTGAATTTTTTAAATTATAATAACTCCAAAATGGATTACAAGTTTCAATGATCCCAAGTACAAGATGAAAATAAAACCCTGAGAAATAGAAATGATGGAGATCACTCTGTACGTCGGCACTTCCCCGTGAGCCTGGCAATCTGAGCCTTCAACCTCTGGTTTTCTTCCACATGTCTGATGGCAACCTCCTTCCAATCATTGAATCAGGAAGTGAGTGATCAGCACCTGATTGAGGCTTAGGAGAAAATAAATCCCCTTGCCTCTCCAGAGACTCTACCACTCGACTCTCAAGGATCTCAATTAAGTCGTCTTTCTCCTTCAAGTCTGCTCTGTAGGAACTCTCTAAAGTTTGGAACTTGTTCTTCCAAGCATCCTTTTCCTGTTGCATCCTAACCAAAGCAAGTTCCAGCTCTTCTAGATCATCTAATAAGGGAGGAGTGGTCTTCACAAATAGATCAGGCATGGGTGTCTCCCGGGTATACAACATCTTTAACTGAATGACTCTCAATTGGACCCACTGAAGATATGGCTCCAAAGACGCATCACCCCTAGGTCCCAAATCCTTCCTACTTTTCTTATGAATGTGATGCCAAGCCTTCGCAATCTTCTCCCTAGATTCCCTATAGTATTCTCCTTCCTTCATAAAGAAACTACTTAAATGAATACTATTCGGTTTATCCCTCATAGGATAACCGAGTTGTCGTCGTGCAAGAACAGGGTTATAGTTATTTCCTCCCTTTGTACCAAGAAGAGGTACATTGGGGAAATTACCACAACTATCAATAATCTATATATCCTGGTAAGCTCGATGATACCAATCAATGTCCAAGTGAGTAAGTGCCATGATCTTAGGAGCCCAACGGGGTTCCTTCTTGACATCCCAAAAAGCATCAGACTGAGGCATATGAGAGATAAACCACCGGTACAACAGAGGCGTGCAACAAATAATCATCCCCCATGATAAGAATTCCGAAGATGAATAGAGTAATAAGCATCATCCAACAATGTCGGAACTGGGTTTCCCATCATGAAGATCCTAATAGTGTTAATGTCAACAAACTTGTCCACATTAGGAAATAAGAACAATCCGTAAGCAAGTAGAGCAAAGATGGCCTCAAAAGCAACTGTACTCTTTATTATGGCAAAGTAACGAGCTTTCTCCAATAAGAACTGAGATGGTAATCCTCTAATCCCTCCTTTGATAGTTATATGGGCTTCCACCTCAGACTTCCCCAGATGAATCAAGGCAACAATCTCATGTGGTTTTGGCTCCCCCTCTAAACCAGTAAAAGGAACACGATCTGTAACAGGTAAATCTAATAGATAAGAATACTCCTCCAGTATGGGCATCAACTGATAGTCAGAAAAAGTAAAGCAGTGATACATCAGATCATAGAACTGGACCAAGGTCGAGAGAATAGCCTCCTTCATCTTCAACTTCATGAGAGGAATAATGGATCCATACTTCTTCCCAAAGTCAGCAGAACACTCGATCTCGGGAATTAGACTGATCAACTCATCTATCTTGGGATCCTTGAAACTTTATTTCTCGGTCTTTCTCTTTCCAGAATCCATGGTTAAAAATTACCTGAGAGATTCACAAATAGTCAACCTTTAAATCCCTCGAAATATGGTTTCTTCAAAAGATGCTTATGAGTGCATGGATGCATGATGCAACAATCACACACAAGATCACTCATATAGGGTTCATAGGTTCAACGTCACGACATTGAGGTCGAAGGTACTACCCATAAGGTATCGTTCTAAAAGTTATCACCTGTCGAACAAGATTCTAGAGGTTCCCAGAGTCTACATCCTTCCTTCCGATATTACCAACTTCCCGATTAACTCGGTAATTAATAATATTCTCAAGAAAGACTCATCCGAACGTAGAATCGCGTGACAACTATTTCCGGATTATTCCGTCATAGCTTCCGCACTACACCTAAAAGGCCAAGATAGGTTTGGTATTTTACGGTCCTCAGTTTTAGCAGGCTCCCAGGTCGAAAGCAGTATGTCTTCTCGATTACTCGGTAAACAACACTACAGTCAAAGGGGCCTCCACTGAGTGGGGGATCTCATGCCTCATTTTATGGGATTACTCCCTCAAAGTTAACATGATTATACCGCCCGTCCTATCTTAAAGTTTGCGCAAGTCTGGGTATAGGACTTATGAGTAATCACCAAGCATCCTGAAAACCAGGAAAATCCAGACAAACATATATACAACATATAACACAAAAAACAGTAATATCACATATACAAATATAAATAAAGATAGGCTTAACCCACTTAGGGATGGACCAGAAAGAGGTCAATCATTCCCCAGTGAAGTCTCCATTTTTCTGTAGTGGTAGAAATGTTTAAGTCTAAGCCATTGGATTGACTAGACTTTATACAAATAAAAATAAAAATCTCCACCGCGCTTTATTGTTTCCAAAGGAATGGGAAAAGTGCGAATAACCCAAAAAGAAGGGGAAAGATTCATGGTAATGGGGTTGGTTATGCAAAGGGAAGGTATTAGCACCCTAAACATCTACGGTACTCTGCAGAAGCCTCTTTATAAAATCTATATTTTTTCGCTATATAAAAAATTGTTGTATATGAAAAGTGGATGGTGGAGGTGAGGAAAGAAATATATTTATTTTTTGTAATTTTTTCACCCGCCGCGGTTGCGAACCTTTAGTCCCTACGTACCACCTTTTCGTGCAATAAGGGATCAGGGTACACGTTTTTTGTCTTTCAAAAATTTAAAACTCAAATGTGTTGGTTAATTTTATGAGATAAAACATCATTGCCATTGTCCGTGTGGAAAACATGCCTACTATCCACAATCATGAGAAAGGAGAATTTGTATCATCCCAAAGTGGAGGATATGGCTTGGATTTTAAAATCAACAATGCCTCACTCAACATCCAAGTGGAAAATATCTCTCTTCACTATATATTGTAGAAGTATATTTGTTTGTATCCTTACAAGGATTGACAAGAGTTCAACCTTTTTTTGAGAAAAGTTTAAAGATAAAAAGCCAAAGTGGCAAAATGGTTTTAAATGAGATTGATTGACTTTTAGTCTTCTCACAAAAAATTTTAAGGTATTATTAAGTCAAATGGAGTTTATTTATGAAAAATGTTTTAAAAATGCATGGACATAAGTTCAAGTTTATTATGAAAGTGGTTCAAGTTCAAAAACAAGAAGAGTTTTCAAAAAGGGGGAAGAAGATTTTTGAAATTAAAGAAGATGGGAGGAGAAGAAGGGACTATCCTAAAGAATAAGGTAAAAGCTAGGGATAAGAACCATCTAACCAAAAAGAAGCCAATACTTGACATTATGAGTTAATATAGAATTCCCATTCCTTGGATTGGAATCAATCAAGAAAAAAAAATACTAGACCTCTTGAGAGAACCAAACTTCAAGTGTATTAAGTCTTCATAAAAATTGGGCAGAGTAACGGTTGTATACGGGTGAATTCCAGATTACAAACAAGGGGTGTAATAACAAAACCATGCATACAAAAACAAACAAGCAACCTAATGTCTTGAGGTAAACCTCAAGAACTTCAAACAGAATAATCAGATAAGATTACAAGGTCTCCAAGATAGGCCAAGGTTTCTAATCCTAAGTTCAAGAAAAGTCCCATGCTCCATAATGCCAAGGATAGTAACCAAATAGTCCAAGTACCATTAAATATTTTTTAGGGTTTATGTTAATTATTAAGTATCTTAAGAAAGAAAAAGGAAAGCTCAAATGAGCAAAGTAAAAATGGCAAGAAAGTAAATGCTCAAATGAGCAAAGATTAAAATGTCATGAAATGTAAATGCTAAAAGTAAATGATCCATAAAGCATAAAAAAATAAAAACATAAAGTTAGACAAGTCAATAATTAGTTGTTAGTTGGATGACCATCTTGAAGCTTGCATTTGGAACTCATTAGAGGATTGGTAGAACCAAAGTGTGATACGGTGTCCAGAATCGGGACGGTTTTTTAGTAATGCTGGTTTGCATTTTGCGTTTGTGTTTGCAAAATGTTGCGGTAAGCAAGAGTCGCCACCGACTTTTATTTTATCCAACAAGGAAAGGAAAAAAGCACAGAAAAATTCCTTTTTCGAGATATTTCTGAGTACGGGGGGTAGATTATAGAAAGGGAAGGTATTAACACCCTTTCTATCTGTATTTATCTACGGGCTCCTAGGTACTTGCTCATCATTTTTCAAAATTGCTTCTTTATGTGTTTGTGTGATTTGAAAAGTTTTTGTTTTGACTTCGATTTAACCCTTGCTTCTGTCTTCAAGAGTGTTATGAATTGTTTTTGAAAACTTTGTTTGAAAGGAGTGTAAGTGTGAAAAAGTTTGTTTGGATTGAGCAAGTACTTAAGAGTTAATCTACCTACTCGAAAAAATAATCGTTCTATGTTCGTTTCCTTTAGACAGCGCTATCCCACTATTAGTGAGTAGGTAGCACTGTCGTTGGAGTTTGAGGGTCAATTCGAAAGGGACGTACGATCACTAAAGCAATGTTAGGACGTCTTAGTAATAACCCTAATGTCTTAGATTAATTATTCGAGGCAACATATCCGAGGCAACCTTTCTGAGGCGACTTTGATCTTTTGGAAAAAAGGACGACCACTAAAACATCCTATACTCAATGACCGTTTACCGAAGGCAACCGAAGTGGGAGTGTACCCTAGGAGTGCGCATGTGCGAGTGATTCAATTTCAAGTTTATTATCTTTGCACATTTAGGGTTAGCTAACTGTTTTAAATTTAATCATACATTCTTGTCATGCATCCCTATTATTCATACATCTAACAATTAATATTTTGCGGAATTTAAAGTGCGGAAATTAAACTATGCTATTACAAGGCTTCGGGTATTTACATAGCAAAAAAAAACCCTTAGTAAAGCGATAAATGAAAATAAAAGACCTAATTAAACTATTACAACTTGTGAGCAATTACATTAATAGGATAAAAATAAATGATAAAGCGTGCGCGAAGAAATTAATAGCGATAAGAACTAGGGTTTTGACCCTTTCTAACCTAATTGAAAGAAACATGTTTTTGTTGTTTTTAATTATTTTTAAGAAAAAAGAATTTAGTTTTTAAATTAAATACACAATTAATTAGCTAATTAAATTAATTAATGAAAATAAATAAATGGCCTATTTTTGTGTTTTATTATTTTTTGAGAAAAAATAAAATAGAATTAAATTATAAACAAAACCCTAATTGTTCTAATTATTTTTAATTTATTTACAAAATAATCAAAGTTATCTAAAATTAAATATCCTAATTAATTAATTAATTAATTTTTGATAAAAAAATAAACTTAAACCTAATTTGATTAAAAATATTATTTGTGAATTTTTGATAAAAGAAAATAATTAATTTGTTAGTAAAAATAAATAAGTAAATTAATTGAGAAAAATAAAAGAATAGAGAAAAGAAAGTTGGGCCTGCAAAAGTAATTTGGGGGTGCATTGCTAGCAATCTGGGCCCAAGAAACAAAGGTCCACGTTGACCTTCTGAGATCCCATGCATTGCATTGACTATGCCCTTGGTGCTCCTTCATTGATGGCCTTTGGATCTGGCCATCTGGCCACTTGGCAGGTTGGATGATGAGGATGTATGGTGGTCTTCATGCCTTGTGGGACGCCTGATCACTGAAAGAAAAAAATGCATGAAATAATTAGGGGGACCTGGGATTCGAACCCAGGCCCCAAGGCATTTTTCCTCTACTCCACTACAAGCTGCGCCATATGTTCTGTTTGTATATAGAATGAATAACAATGATAATATATAATAATGTGAAAAAGGGTGCCAGATTTCAAATAGGCCAATCCTATGGTGCCAGCTAGTCATCTTCTTCCTTTCTCCGTTGGTAACAATCCCATACTTTTACCTACGAACATTTGTCCGTCACTACAAACCTGCATGTTCTCAAAATCAACCACAAGAAAAATAAATAAACCCTAAGGCCATCAATCAGTTTGTCTAGACCTGCTGAGCACAATGGTGCTCCTTTTATTGCCCAATTTTACCTGTATGGAAAAATCCCAAATCGAAGCAACAAACCCTAACAATGGTGAAATCTCATACAGTCTATGAAAACACAATTAAATATTACAAAAGGCTTGCAAATGTTCTAAGGATCAAGAATCTACAATTATTTCATGCTGTAAGTATCAGAATGATGCAATTCGAATTCAAGAAAAAGGCAATGTCGTGGCTGACTTACAGCGAGTTACAAGGCTTGGGAGTGCTTGTTCTTGATTGGTTTTGCTTGCTAGGGATCCCAGGAAATGATTGGGATGGTCAGAAGGCTTTAGAAATTGCCTGGAGCAATGAATTCGACCCAGCACTTTGTTGTGATTTTTTTAAGTTTTGTCCTTCTTCTCACGCCTCTCTCACGCCTCGTTTTAGGTCTGCATATGCTCAATATATATAAAGGATTGGATTAGGGTTGAAAAGCTGATCTCAATCTTCCTCCATCATTGCTTTTGATTTGGATTTGATATACTTTAAAATCTTGCTAAAAATAGAGCAAACTCAATCTATTTGTGCACACATAGCCTTTACACGAATTCAATCTCATGCTAGCTGGATGTAGGACCTGAAACATGTACAAGATCTTTGGATTTTAATGTTTTGGATTTTTCTATGATTTGTTTTGATTAAAACTTATTTAATTCAAATAAAAATTAAAATAAATAATAAAAACAATATAATGACAAGTGGAAAGGGCTAGGTCTCCTGGACCATGTTTCCAACTCAAAACAAGTGCAAAAGATTAGGCCCATTTGTTATAAATTACAATTTTAGGCATAGTTGACTTTTAACAATTTTGCAAAAAGGGTCAACTTCACCAATGCATAACTTCCTCAATTTTGACTCTTTGAAGGTGTTATTGTACTTTTTAGAAATCTTGATATGTCTTATAAGCAACCCTTTTTGTCTCATCTCAATTTGATATTCCGTGCTCATGTATGAAGCTTTGACAAAAGAGGTGTTTTTGTTGACTTTTCAAAACTACCTATAATGTCCAAATTCATAACTTCTTGTGAGTGCATATTTTGAACTTGGGAGCTGAATATGGATGTATAGAATGGAATCCTCTTCAAAATTAGATTTGGATGTGTCATTTCTCATAAAGTATGAGAAAGTTATGCTTGGTCAAAGTTGAGTTGACTTTTCCTACAAAACCCTAATTTAACAACTTTTGCTTCTTGATGAATTGTGAGCAATCCTTGATGAATCATGATCAAACCTTGATCAAATGATGAATGATACTTCAAAATGAGGATGTTGACCAAAAATATTGAAGTTTGACTGTATGTGGGCCACAATTGACTTTTTCCCTAGCACAATCGATTTTCAGGCCTTTGAGTAATTGACTGAGCAAACTTCCTCTGGAAGGCTTGAAACTTAACATGGATGATCTTGAGAGAATACTAGGACAATGGTGAGCATTTGGGATCCCTTGGACTCAAGTATCTTTATGTAACATGAAACCCTAATTTGAGGTAGACTGCCTTAGGAGAGAGCTTGTCTGGTCAACCCTTGGACTTCCTTGAGCAACTTGAGGATCTTTCTTGAAATGTTTTGAGAAATATGGGAGGGAAAATTTTGGGGTACAACAGCTTCCCATGTTCAATCTTCTTAAACCTGAGGATGTAGATTGGGTTGTCTACCTTTCGTGATCCGAAGGTGGAAGATGATTGAACACTAGAGTGCCCAGAAATTTGCACTCGCATGAAGTGGTACTTGTCTTATGATGTCGAGAATGGGCTTAAAGATGCTATTTGGAGATTGATGACGGGAGATGGGCTTAAAGATGCCATCCGAAGGAATGTCTATCGCATAAGAGATTCCTTAGCAAGTGCTTGTATACCCGTTGTTGAGGAAGATTCCGCTGGGGAATGCTAATCTTTGTCTTGGGAGAAAGTTGAATTTTAGGAGCTTTGGTCGTCCGTTATTCTACTGGGGAATCATCTCTGTTTTGAGAAAAGTTAAATTTTAGGAACTTCGGTCGTCCGTTTCTATTGAGGAATCGCCTCTTAGTTGAAGAGGTGATAATGAACTACTATCTGGTTGTAATCCAGGCTTTACAGTGACTTACTAGGGAGATGCGATTAAACTTGCTATCCGGTCATAATCCAGGCATCGCAATTTCTAGATTCTTATCTGGTCGTAATCCAGGCTTCAGAAGGAATTTAATTGTTATCCGGTTGCATCCGGGCTTCAACTTGAATTTAGGGCACACTAATATTCAGTCGACTTCGGGCTTCTTAGTAATTGTCCAGGTAAAATTGCTATTTGGTCGAAATCCAAGCTTCACAATGTCTTATACTGCTATCTGGTCATAATGCAGGCTTCACGATGTTCCATACCATTATCTGGTCGAATCCAGGCTTCATGGTGTCTTGTACTGTTATCTGGTCGAATCCAGTCTTCACAATACCTCACTTCTTATCTGGTCGAAACCCAGGCTTCAGAAGAAATCAAGTGGTTATCCGGTCGTATCCGGGCTTCCATTTGATTGTTGGGCCTACTAATATTTGTTCGAATCCGTGCTTCATAGTAATTGGCCGGTTAAACAGCTATTCGGTTGAAATCCAAGCTTCACAGTGTCCCTCACTGTTATCTGGTCGTAACCCAGGCTTCAGTGTTCTTTACCGCTATCTGGTCGTAATCCAGGCTTCGCGATGTATCACACTGTTGTACCCCAAAATTTTCCCTCTCATTTCATCAACATTTTCTCAATCACAAGACTTTTGGAACTCAAGATCAAGCTAGGGTTTACTCTGCTCAAGACACCTCCTTGCACTGTTGACCTAAATTAGGGTTTGATTTTGCACAGGGATGTTTTGACCTACAATGCCCAAAGTTACTCTCATACTTCATGTTGGACTCACAAGTTTGTCCATAGAAAGTTTTAAGCCTTGACTCAAATTTTTGCCCAGTCAATTGGACAATTGACCTAGAAATCAACTGTATTGGGGAAAAAGTCAACTGTGGCCAATTGACAGTCAAACCTCATGAAATTTGACCCACATCAACATTATGAACTCATATGAACCATTTGATAAAGTTTGGATCACATTTCCACAAGAAATTTGATCAGATCATCAAAAGGGCAAAATGGTCATTTTTAGGGTTTTGACTGCACAAAGGCAATTTTTGACTGTTTGACCTAGCCAATGGCAAATCAAGCTCACACATGGACTCAAGGACTCAATGACATTGTCTTGACCCATTCAACAAGTTCAAAAGATCTCAAATGCATAGGATTGACAGATGAATTTTTCAGTCAACTGATCGAAATTTGACTGTACACTGAAAAGTCAAACTTTGACTTTTTGGTCAAAATCATGTGCCAAGAGTCATGTTTCACCAATACATGTCAAACTATGAAATTTGTTCATCAATAAACCCAAAAATGCAAATTAGGGTATAAAATGGAAAAATTTCATAACTTCGAAATTTTCTTATTTTTTCCTAACTTTGTCCCATTTTGTCACCAACATGCAAATGGATTCAAACAAAACTTGCAACATGAAAGTTGTAGTCCATCACAAAGTCTACAACTTTGATTCACAAAGTTTTCTCAAAAGAGGCTTGTATCTGAAGTTATAATTTTTGGATCAAGGGTATCTAAAACTTTTAACTTGGAGAATTTTTGCCCTAATTTAGGCAGGATTTTGACCCATCTTCTTGGCCATTTTTCACATAGTTCCACTTGGAGTTTTAAGTTGCATTTCAAAGAAGGATTAAAGTACATGTTCCAAGCTTTCCAAATTGTCCAAAAACTCCTCAAACACACTTGTGGTTAGATAGAATCGAATGCTTGAAGTTGACAAAAACTCACTTTGATCCATGGCCAATACATGTTCATACCAAATTGCAAATCTGATCTAGCTAGCTTGGTTCACAATTACAGGCCTCAAAACCAGTTTGTACTCCATAATTTAATGCATATCCATTGAGCTAAGGTATTATCTTGGTCATTAGGGCCTTATACACTAGATTAAGCCTTAAATGGAAAAAGTAACAATGCCATTTTTGCTTAAACTTTACTTTATGTCAAAACAAGATCCTTGAGGCATGGGGCCATATCTCTGAGGCAAGATCAAATCTACCAATTCCAGTAACCAAGAGCAAAGTGTGCAGCATGATATAGGACTTGTACAGGCCTGCATTGAACAGATAGACACTCTTTCTTCAAGAAGAAGAAAAGTGGCAAACCACAAGCCATCTCTCACATCTGTTAATACCGACTTACACAAACATTGCAAACAAGTTTGATACCTCCTAACAAGCCAGAAACACGACCCCTTTGCCTCTCAAAACTCCTAGTGCACAAATTCCCCATTTTCTTGCAAAACAGGGCCAGTTCTGCATTTTGCTAGCCATCTTCAAATTCCATCGTGCGTTTTGCCTAGAGATACTTCAAACACCTTCCAACCAACATACCTAAGCTATCCAGATCATTCATCGCTAGATGTAACACCCTTAGCACACATCGCCATTTTTGTTTCAAAGCTTTGCAGGTTGAGTTCTGTAGCACGATTCAGGCTACTTCAAAATAAGCCAATCATTGGAAAAGCTTCAGTGGACCTCAGGCAAGCTCAAAAGAAGCTCAAGCACCCTTGGAAGTTGCTGCATTGCCCAGCTCAAAGTCAACTGAAACAGGTATTTCATGAACTTCTATCTCTCTATTTAGGAATAGTTAGACTTAGGTTTGTGAATGAAAGATGTTGTATTCATAGCCCTGAAGCCATACATATGCTTAGTTTTTATTTATATTAATCGTGATAGGAGAATTTCATCCATGAACTTTCTGAAAAAACTAGGTTAGAAATTAGGGCCAGAGAAATTGTCTCTGGTCTTTGAGAGTTAGCTTAAGTTTTTTATATGGTTAGATTCGTTGTTTGATGCTCTACAAGTTTCATGTTATGAGTTTTGTCAAAAAATCAAAGAATAAGGAGATAGCAGTTGATGTACAGAACGCGCGTTTTTGTGAACCAAGGAAGAAGATGAAGTCTGATTGGGCTGGGCCTGGTCATTTTTGCTTCTAACACCCCATTTTTCAGTTTACACCCCCTGGCCCATTTATTTGTATAATTGTCATTTTGATATTTTTATTTTTATTCAGACTTTATTATTTTTTGCTCAAATATAAAAAATGCCAAAAAATTATTTTTTTTATGTTTTTTTTTATATTTATTTGATATTTATTTTTATTTTACTAGTATAAATATGTAAATAATTTATTTTCTTTTATTAAAACTTAAAGAATAATGCAAAAACATGTTCATTTATATTTATTATTTTATTTATATTTAAAATAATTTTCTTGAATATACACATTTTGTAAATAATTAATTTTTTTTATATATATTTAATATGTATAAATATATATATATATATATATATATATATATATATATATATATATATATATATATATATACATATATATATATATATATATATATATATATATATATATATATATAATATATATATATATATATACATATATATATATATATATATATATATATATATATATATATATATATATATATATATATATATATGTATATATATATATATATATATATATATATATATATATATATATATATATATATATATTATATATATATATATATATATATATATATATATATATATATATATATATATATATATATATATATATATATATATATATATATATATATAATATATATATATATATATA